>CAUYQG010221418.1:0-11353 GCA_963574415.1 Tarsius wallacei
GAAGACAAAGTTGAACTTTGTATATCTGACTTCAGGAGCCTATGGATGTGCAGTCACTTTCAATATTCAAAATTAAAATTAGAAAAGCAATATTGGAGGAATGGCTGGGGAGCAGTTGAGGAGGAATCTAAGAGGTTATACGTTAAGGGAGATCTTGTATTTGCAATAAAAGATTGTTTATTGAGTCTGGATGTTTAGGTTCTTCGGAATTATTGAATCTCCTTCAGACTCAACCTGTCAATATAAATTAATTAAATGTTTATTCTGTTCATCTCCTTTGCTTGAAATAACTGGAGGTCTTTGCTGAAGGGGGCAAAAAACTAGCACTATGAAAAAGTAGAGCTCTTTTCTTGATGTGATGACTTTTGGAAAATGGGTTAGACTATTGCAACTATAGCATTACACTGCCTGAGAGCTGACACCAAAAATGTAAAGAAGGTAGACACAGGAGGCAATAATTGTATCCAGGCTTCTGATGATAAGACAGCCTGCCTTCAGAATCCTTGACATATAATCAATTCTTAGATTTCCAAATAAGTTCATTATTCTCCAATAAAACAGTACCCTACTGACCACAGCATCAATACACAAGTATTGAATTAGTTATACATTTGTTAAATATGTATTGAGAGTACCTGCTATATGCCTGTAAATAGTTCAGGTGCTTTAATTTGCTAAGATGAATTTTAAATATGCATGCCATCTTAAATCACAATCAAACTTGGGGAAACTTCACTTCAAACTGACTATAGCACTTAAATGTCAACCTTCCCCCGAGTTTTAATGAAATTATAAAAATAATTTTAAAAAAAGAGAAAAAGAAATAAAATCACACTGAGATACCACCTAAAAAAAAAAAAGAAATAATATTTTAGAAGTTTTACCTCTTTCCAATACACTTACATCATCTCTGTGTTTTATATTTTAGAACATAGGAAGTAATAAGGAAAATCTAGGTTTTTTTTTTTTCAATGTATTCAACTTGTATTTACCTTCTCCACTCAATATTTGAAACTTAGAGGAAGCAAAAGGTGTAAGAGAAGAAACTCCAGATTGAGCGATATTCCTCCAGAAATAATGAATTAAGTTAAACTTCCCCAAATGAATTTTCTCTTGTAATTTACTTTGGGGCTTTATCTGCAACACAGACAATCCTCAAGTCACAGAATCAATTTGTTTAGAATTTGCTTATATTAATGAATGACAGACTCAAAGATTTTTCTCTTTCAGAATATATTGCAAATCCAGGAAAAATCTTGGTGATGAAAAGGTTTTCTTTTTGGTCATCAAAGTATTTAATTGCAACCCTCACATTCCCAACTTGTATTCTTCTATTACCCTATTTTTAAAATAAAATTTAAAATTATTTAACTACTCTAGATTTGCGGGGTACAAGTGAAGATTTATTACATAAGTAGACCACATTCAGGTAAAGTTTGGGCTTGTAAGTGGCTCTTACTCCCCCTGGGTATCCTTTGTGTTGTCACATGTCCCCCATCCTTCTCCCACCCTTCCTGCCCTAGCAGTGCCCAGCGACTGCCAATCCCTTCCCTGTGCTAATGTGACTAGTGATCAGGACCCACTTGTGAGTGAGAACATGTGGCATTCGGTTCTTTGCTTCTGTGATAGTTCACTTAGTATGACGGCCTCCAGCTGCATCCAAGTTGCTGAGAAGGCCATGATATTGTTCTTAATGACTGCGTAACACTCCATCGTGTATATATATGTACCACATTTTCTTTGTCCAGTCCACTTTCGATGGGCAGTAGGATTGGTTCCATGTGTTTGCTCCTGTAACTAGTGCAGCAATAAACATGCGTGTGCAAATGTCTTGGTAGAGCATTTGATATTCCTCTGGGTGTATTCCCAAGAGAGGAATTGTTGGATATTATGGAAGATCAATTTTCAGTTATTTTAGGATACTTCACACTGCTTTCCATAGAGGTTGAACTAACTACATTTTCACCAGTAGTGTAGAAGACTTCCCTTTCTCCACAGCCGTGCCAGCACCTATTGTTTTTGACTTATAAATGATAGCCAATCTTACCGAAGTTAGGTGGTATCTCACTGTAGTTTTGATTTGCATCTCTCTGGCGAATAGTGAGGCTGAGCATTGTTTCATGAGTCTGTTGGCTGCTTGTATGTTATATTTATGGAAGTGTCTGTTCATGTTTTTTGCCCACTTTTTAATGGTGTTGTTAGTTTTGTTTTTCCTTTCAGTTTGTTTGAGTTATTTGTAGATCCTGGATGAGAAGCCTTTGTCAGATACATAATTAGCAAAGATTTTTTTCCCAATCTGTGGGTTGTCTCTTTACTCTTTTGATGTTTTCTTTTGCTGCGCAAAAGCTTTTCAGCTTGATGAGGTCCCACATGTCTATCTTGGCTTTTGTAGCATTCACTTTTGGGGACTTGGTCATGAATTTATTGCCTACTCTGATGTTCAGAACATTGTTTCCTATGTTTTCTTCTAGGATTCTTAGTTTGAGGTTTAACATTTAAATCCTTGATGCATTTTGAGTGGATTTTTGTATATAGTGATAGGTAGGGATTTTATTCTTCTGCAGGTGGTTGGCCAGTTTTCCCAGTACATTTGCTAATATGGTCTCCTTTCCTCAATGATTGTTATTGGTGGCTTTGTCAGAAATGAATTGGTTGAGAGACTATGTTTTTACTTCCAGAATCTCTGTACTGTTTTATTGGTCTATGTGCTTATTTCTGTACCAATAACATGCTGTCCTAACTACTGTGGCTTTGTAATAAAGTTTAGTCTGGAAGTGTGATGCCTCCTGTTTTGTTCCTTTTGCTGAAGATTGTTTTATGTATTCATGCTTTTTTTTTTTTTTTTTTTTGGTTTCCATATGAATTTCTGTATTGTTGCTTTCAGGTCTGTGAAAAAAGATGTCAGTAATTTGATGTATTACTCTATTTTCTGTAATTCAGCCTCCTAGAACTTTTGTGTGTCATTTGCACCTTGAGATATATTAAGGATACCACTACTTCCTTTGGGGTCATTTGCATTTAAAATTTTATATTTGATTTTAAAGTACGGAGTTAAAATTTATATTATTTTTAAAAATTACCAGACATCAGTAACAGGCAGAAGTTTTGTTGATTTCTTTTTTGAAGGAAGGGGTAGGCTATAGGATACAGAGGGAGGGCGGGAACATTGGGTAATACTTTTATGAGCTTCTTAAATTTTTAAAAAATGGTAAATACATTAGAAATAATATGTTTACTTTTTAAAAATGAGCTAAAAGTCCTATTTTTGCTGTAATTCTATCCTCTAGCATAACTTTTAAAAGCAACTTTTCAGAACAGCTCTTGAGATTTAAACTGCAAATGTGAGACAGCAGTTATATATTAGGTTACTGTCTTTTTGTTTGTATAGCTTACAGGAAACCTCTGTACAAATTCTTCATAAATAAAGCTATGAAATACTTGTATATACAAAAAAAGAGAAATTTTGAGTTCTATTTGTAACAATTTATAGAAAATTCTCTTAACAATTAATAATTAAAATAATTATTCTCTTTTTTTTGTTTGTTTTTTTTTTGAGTTGGAGTCTCACTCTGTCGCCCAGACTGGAGTGCAGTGGCCGCTCCCGGCCACCGCAGCCTCGACCTGCTGGGCTCCGGCGATCCTTCCGCCTCAGCCTTCCGAGTAGCTGGAACTACGGGCGCGCGCTGCCACGCCCGGCTAATTTTTTGATTTACTGTAGAGATGAGGTCTTGCTTGCCCAGGCGGGTCTCGAACCCGCAATCTCAGGCAATCCACTCACCTCAGCCTCCCAAAGGCGTGGGATTACAGGCTGAGCCACCGAGCCCGGCTTAAAATAATTATTCTTAAATAACAATGTCACTGTGTATCCTTAGGTGATTATTCTGACTTTTTAAGGAACAAATGTATTTAAATATATTTGATGAGTTGTAAGAATACTTCTTTTACTTAGAGTTATTTGTTAGAATTTTACAGAATTTAATTTTATTAAAAAGAGAACTAAAGAACGAACTGAGCAACAAATATATTATAGGCTATATGATTGTTACAGTTTATTAGATCCTTAGTAGAATGTGTATTCATTAGAACCATATACATTTTGTGAGATTATTTCAACAGCTTAAATGAGTTGAATCTTTTTCTGAATTCAAATAAATATTTTATCCAAAACCAGATACAAAATGTTGTCGTATTGTATTTTCAAATTCATTTTGTCATAGTAAAGGCAATTATAGAAGCTAAAACAAAAAAAAGCATATGTAGACAGTTTGTCAAAGGATGACACATCTGTTAATTCTTTCTATAATGACTATACTTCTATTATACAAAGACATTGAACTGCTAGGAATGTATTGTTTGGTTTATTTTGTGTTGTGTTTTATTCAGATGAAAATTCATACCTGCTCAGGGATACACCTCACTGAGTGTGAGAGTTTGTTTTAATTGGAAACATTTTGGTAATGGTATTTAAAGTCACAATGGTGTACTGAAAATATTATATAATTCATCAGCTGCTCCTTGTCTCAGCAGACATGGTACCAATGCAAAATACGCAGTCTTCCTTTTCAAACTCTGTTACTTGGGATCAGTTGTTTATATTTCCTATTTTCTTTCATGTAACCTACCAGTTCTCGCTGTATATTTTATAGTATTCCTTGCATTTGATTTTTACTTTACATTTTTACCAATATTCTATGTCACTTTATTTTGAACTTTGTATGATGTAAAAGTTCAAACATATACTGCATACAAATATATATATGCAATAAACTCCCGTGTACTCCTCAGTCAGCTTTAATAATGATCAATACATGAATAACAGTGCCTTAACTTTGCTTATCACTCATGATTATTTTGAAATTCCTAGATATGATTTCATCTTTATTTTTTGTAAATTTCTGTAAAAGTTTGATCATTTTTATGCTTTTATATGTATGATTAAATTGCTATCCCAGATACTAAAAGGTCTCATCATTTCTTATTAACTTCCAGTTTTCTTTTCCTATAGCAAACTTTTTTCACCTGTCTCATTACACAGTGCTCTGTTTTTGAGAAAGGTAATTCTTGAAGACATTTTTGATAATGAGCTTCATTCATTTTTGTGCATTTCTGTTACCATCTCTTAAAGTAAAACATTATTTTCTTTCACTCATTGATTGATGTGAAACTAATGTTCAGTGTTGCCAAATGTTTTCTTTTGCTTTACAGAAGCTTTTCAGTTTGATGAGATCCCACTTTTCTATCTTATCTCTGGTGGCATGGGCATGTGGGGTTTTGATCAGGAATTGTTTGTCCGTCACAATTTCCATAGGATGTGCATTTTCTAAGGTTCATATAGTTTGAGGATTTATGTTTAGGTCTCTGATCCATTTAGAGTTGATTTTTGTGTATGATGATAGGCAGGAGTCTTGTTTTAATCTTCTGCATGTTGTCAGTCAGTTTTCCCAGCACCATTTACTGAATAGGTTCTCATCTCTCCAGTGGTTGTTAGTGGAGGTTTTGTCAAAGATGAGTTGGTTGAGGAATTGAGGTTTTGCTTCTAGAATCTCTGTCCTGTTCCATTGATCCGCAAGTCTGTTCTTGTACCAATACCAGGCTGTTCTGATTATTGTAGCCTTATATCAAGTTTAAAGTCTGCAAATGTGATGCCTCCCGCTTTGATTCTTTTGCTGAGGATTGTTTTGGCTATTTGTGGTCATCTATGTTTCAGTATGAATTTCTGCATTGTCATTTGCAGGTCTGAGAAGAATGATGTTGGTAATTTAATGGGTATTGTGTTAAATCTGCAGGTTGACTCTGGTAGGATGGACATCTTAACAATGTTGATTCTTCCAATCCATGAGCATGGAATGCTTTTCCATTTGTTTATGTCACCTTTGATTAATTGGAGCAGCGTTTTGTAGTTTTCATTGTAAAGTTCTTTCACTTCCCTGGTTAGGAAGATGCTGAGGTATTTCATTTTTTTTTTATTGCTATTGTGAATGAAATTGTGCTTTTTATGTGGTTTTCAGCCTATTAGTTGCCGGTGTATAAGAATGTGACTTATGTCTTTTGCAAGTTGATTTTGTACACTGAGATTGTGCCAAAGTCCTTTATCAGAACAAGAAGATTTTTGACAGATTCTCTTTGGATTTTCATGGTATAGAATCATATTTTTGGCAAAGAGGAATAACTTAATCTCCTCTTTTCCTATTTGGGTACCCTTGATTTCCTTCTCTTATCTGATTGCTATATGATAGACAAGGGAGACCTCATCAAACTGAAAAACTTCTACAAAGCAGAAGAAACCATCAAGAGAGCAAGGAGACAGCCTACAGAATGGGGAAAAATATTTACTAACTGTATATCTGACAAAGACCTAACATCTCAGATCTACAAGGAATTCAAACGCGCTGAAAAGAAAAACAAACAGCCCTATTAAAAAGTGGGCAAAAGATACGAATAGACACTTCTCAAAAGAAGACATGTAAGCAGACAACATATATGTGAAAAAATGCTTAGTCTCACTAGTCATCAAAGAAATGCAAATTAAAACCACACTGAGATACCATCTAACTCCAGTGAGGATGGCCATCATCAATAACTCAAAAAACAACAGGTCCTGGAGAGGATGCAGGGAAAAAGGAACACTTCTACACTGTTGGTAGGATTGTAAACTAGTACAACCTCTGTGGAAAACAGTGTGGCAATTCCTAAAAGACCTAAAATTGACCTTCCATATGACCCAGTAATTCTCATTCTGGCAATATACCCAGAGGAAATCAAATCACTTGATGTAAAAGATACTTGTACACGTGTTTATTGCAGTATTATTTACAATAGCAAAAGCAGGGAATCAACTGTGCTGCCCATTGAAAGTGGACTAGATTTTTAAAAAGTGATACATATACACAATGGAATATTATGCAGCCATAAAGATGCACAAAATTATGAGCTTTGCAGCAACTTGGATGAACTTAGAGACTATAATACTCAGTGATATATCACAGAAACAAAGAACTGAGTACCACACCTTTTCATTCATAAGCAGACTCTGAACAATTATTATAATACTATAAGAAAGGGATTGGCAGTAGTGGGAAACTGCCAGGGAAGTTAGGGGGCACACTTTAACAATAAGGGTATCCAATCTCAAATCAGATGAAGTGATGGCCAAAGTAAGACCCAAACTTTACCAGTACAATGACCATTTGTATACTAACCCTGAATTGTACCCCACGTCTTAAAAAACAATACACCTGCAGAAAAGAGACAATTTTCAAAAGCCACCTATAATCTTATTACCAGAAATAATCACTGATTTTGGTATATTTCCAGACTTTTTTCTATATGTGTGTGTGTGTGTGTGTATAATTTTATTTATTTTTAAAATTATTATTTAAATTATTATTAAAATAAAATAAATATATAAATAGTTATGGGCTCATACCAGCCATGCTGTTTTATTACTTGCTTTTTTACATAACACTGTATCATGTAGTTTTTTTGTGTCAATAAATGCATTTCATTGTTTAAAAAAAAAAATGTGCCAAATGTTTTTTTTTTCCAGGCAACCTTTTCTGTCTAAAGAATAAGCAGTTTCATTCTAATTATTACTATATACTTTGCAAGCCAGAGTTTTGAAAATGGAAGCTCATAGGCCAGATTGAATCCACAGATGAGTTTTGTGGATTTACAGAATGCCTTTAAAAAGAATATACATACATTTCATAGAGCACTTACACTGTAGTTCATCATATATCCCACCATATTCAACCTGTAATCAAGTTACTGCTTTGCTGCTAATTGTCTTTCAGTTGGAATTGCTAATCTACACTGATAATGCTAACACTTCTTTCCAGTTCAAAGAATAACTTCAAATAATTGCTTCATTGACTTTTCATAATACGTTATCAAACAGGTTACGGTATGTCCTTTTGTCCAAAAGAGAAAAACAGAACTTGAGTCACCCAACAACATGCAGTCAGAGGTTAAACCAATAACAAGGCACTATGATTGTACTACCTTGTTCCAAAAAGAAAATGATGCTTGTTTTACCACTCTGTTAGAACTGTTAATTAACTTTCAGCATTTTTCACCATTTCTCATTTTATAATATTGCATTGCCAAAGTACTTCTCTTATTCTGCCAAATTCATTCAGTTTTGGAATTATATAAATATTTCTATTAAAGAATATGGAAGCTGTTATCTTGCAGACACCTACTTTCTGACTTGGGGAAATAATGCTCCTATTCTTACCACCTTACCAACTTTATTTTTTGTTGGAGTTTACTTAATTTATGTGATGAGTACAGAATATTCATAGATGGATAGATGAATAAGAAGGTAGAGAGATAGATACGTGCCAGTTCCAGGAAAGATATTATTACAGTGTGTTATGATTTGAATGCTTTTGTTTCCTCCAAAATTCATTTTGAATCTTAATTTCCAATGCAGTAGTGTTAAAAGATGTGGCATTTGGGAGGTATTTAGGTCACAAGGGGTACTCCCTTGTAAATGTGATTAAGACACTTACACAAGAGGCTTCACACAAGATTTTTCCCATCTTTTCCCTTTTCATTCCTCCTGATATATAAGGGCATACCTTTTGTCCTCTTTAGAGAATGCAGTTACAATGTGCCATCTTGAAAGCAGAGAATGGCTTTCACCAGACACCATACCTGCCCGCTGTTGCCTAGATCTTGGACTTCCCAACCTCCAGAACTGTGAGAAGTAAATTTCTGGTCTTTATGAATTGTCTAGTATTAGTTATTTTGTTACAGCAGCATAAACCGACTAAGACAGTCTAATTTCACGTTAGATTTTTAAGCATGATTAATGTTTTATTTATTTTTGCCACTTACCTATACTTCCAATACTCATCATACACTCTCAATGTCAAATATGCATCACAGCTCATAATAGTATTTCTCTTATATTTTTTGAACCAAACTGCATTCAGAAATGTCATCCACTCAATGATGCATTTATTTCACATTTTAGCATATCACAATCAGAATTTGCCTAAAAAGATATTTTACTATTATTTATATTTTTAAATTATTAATGTTGCCATAGCATGTTTTATAATAGAGGATATTTCCAATCAATTACTATAAGACATTTAATTTGAATACATAAGTATCAGTCAGCATTCTTGCATATTTATTTGATTTATTCAATTCAGGAAAAAAATAAAAATCTAGTAAGAAAACATGTTGATGTGTTTTGAGTAATTTAAAATTACACTTGATCATGAAAATTTATGTCTATCCTAACTATAAAGCACAGTGTAGTCATACAGAGATAAATAGTATAAAAAATATTAAACCTAGTTCCCCCGCCCCCCATTACATGTATGAGGAAGGCATTTGCTGTGTATGCTGGAGGAAGTTACAATGCTTTACAGGATTAAATGATTTGGAGGGGTCTAGTGTGCACTGCACTCTATTATGAATCAGTTGTCACATTAACTCAATGGATACTTTCTTAACATACTAGAGACATATAAATTACCAATACATATGCAGTAATTAAATTTATACTTAAAGAAGTTCATATTTATAATGATATGTACTTTTACTACATATAAATTGCTTTCAATAGTTTCAACAAAACGTAAGATCAGAGTCATTTAGTTGAAGATTTAAAGAATGTAAAGAATCTCATCTCTTTATTTTACAGAAGTAGAACCAGCATCCAGAGAGGTGAATTGTGATGCCCAACATCACATAACTTCTTAGAGCCAGATCTGGTACTACAGTTTTCCGAGAGGTGTTTTTATTTCAGACAAGACAAAATTGTTTAAAATTGATTTCTTTGTCTCTGTCCCTTACAAAGCCCACTCTGCAGTAAATATTCAAAATTGTGTAAAACTGTGGTATTCAAAATGTCATAAAACTATTTAGAAAACAAGAAGTCCTAGAGATATACTATGCCATAAAGACTACCACAGAGTCAGACTCTGTTAAACCACTGGAAATTCTGGAAATGGAAGGCAATTATTGAAT
Source organism: Tarsius wallacei (assembly GCA_963574415.1). Classification (NCBI taxonomy): domain Eukaryota; kingdom Metazoa; phylum Chordata; class Mammalia; order Primates; family Tarsiidae; genus Tarsius; species Tarsius wallacei. The sequence goes on from CAUYQG010221418.1 coordinate 9,988, forward strand.
AAATAGCAGGAATCCATAACATTCCTCTGAGTAAGGATGAGTTATATATGTATTCTTTAAATATATTCTTTGATTATTTTCAAAAACCTGTCCAATAAGAAATGAGTTATTTATCAAATAACATAAGAAATTTTAAATTTTTGTAGTTGTCCATTTGTTAGAATATCACTGTATGAATATATATTGTTAATATACATAGATGTATGTTTGTATACATATAAGTGCATATATTCATTTGCTATTGCTGCTGTAGCAGATTACAAAAAACTTAGTTACTTACAAAACACAAATTATCTTACAGTTCTGAAGTTCAGAGTCTAAATTGTGTCTGCAAGGTTGCATTCCCTCTGGAAGCTCTAAGGGAGAATCTGATTCCTTACCTTTCCAACTGCTGGAGGCTCTCCTCATTGCTTAACTCATGGCTCCATATCAAATTATTTTTGCTCACTCTGACTTAGTATTAATCTAGCATTCTTTTGACTCTGATTTCTGTGTTTCTCCTATCTAAAAGTTCTTGTAATTACATAGGATCCACCCAGATAATCCAAAATAATATTCCTTTCTCAAGATCTTTAACTTGATTATGCCTGCTATGTTTCTTTTGGGAAATAAAGAATGTTTACAGTTTCCAGAGGCTTAGGACATACACTTCCTTTGGAAGTCATTATTTAGGGACCCCCACATTCCCCAGGGATAGAGAGAGATGTAGAATGCAGTTCTACACCTATGCTTCCATACATCTGGTCGCAATCGTATTAAAGTGACTCTTTAGTTTAAAATTTTCAAAACTGAAGTTAGACTAATATTTATTGAGAATATAAAACTTTCAAGCCAGTTGACTTATATGCACTTTCTTATTTAATAATTGAAAAAAATATTTAGTTTCACAGCTGAAGACACTGAAACTTAATGAGATTAAGTAACATGCAAGTAGCACCCTGCATACCTCATCAACAAGGGTACCTGCATAATGAACATTTGTATACCTAAACTTGAATTGTACCCCTCAACTTTAAAATAAAAAATTAAAATAAAATAAGAATGGGACATCTTTATAGCCTGATACATAAACGTAACTGAAATTTATAGAGGAGCTTTCATGTAATGATTCAGGCTTGATTCTTTTTTTTTTTTTTTTTTTTGAGTTGGAGTCTCACTCCGTCACCCAGACTGGAGTGCAGTGGCCGCTCCCGGCTACTGCAGCCTTGACCTGCTGGGCTCCGGAGATCCTTCCGCCTCAGCCTTCCGAGTAGCCGGAACTACAGGCGTGCGCTACCACGCCCGGCTAATTTTTTGATTTATTGTAGAGATGAGGTTTCGCCTGCCCAGGCGGGTCTCGAACCCGCGGGCTCAGGCAATCCACTCA
>CAUYQG010221422.1:0-67595 GCA_963574415.1 Tarsius wallacei
GGCCACCGCAGCCTCGACCTGCTGGGCTCCGGCGATCCTTCCGCCTCAGCCTTCCGAGTAGCCGGAATTACAGGCGCGCGCTACCACGCCCGGCTAATTTTTTTGATTTATTGTAGAGATGAGGTCTCGCTTGCCCAGGCGGGTCTCGAACCCGCGGGCTCAGGCAATCCACTCACCCCAGCCTCCCAAGGCGCGGGATTACAGGCTGAGCCACCGAGCCCGGCTTATATTGATTTTTAATAGCCATCTTAGCCTGCTAGTGATGTCACAGCAAAATACTGCAGATTGGATGGCTTAAACAATATAAATTTATTTCTCACAGATTTAGAGGCTGAAAGTCTGAGCTTAGGGTACCAGCCAACTTGGTTCCTGGTGAGGGTTCTCTTCCTGGCTTGTAGGCGGTCACCTTCTTGCTGTGTCTTCACATGGCACTTCCTTCATGTGTGTGCATGGAAAGAGAGGAAGCAAGCTCTCTGATGTCTCTTCTTATGATGAGGACATGAATCCTATCATGAAGGCTTCTCCCTCATGACCACATGTAACCCTAATTACCTCCCAATGACCCTACCTTTTCTGTCATCACATTGGGGGTTAGGGTTTCAACATATGAATTTGGGGGGAACACAAACATTCAGTTTATAACAACAGCTTTGTTGAGGTATAGTTGACATACAAAAAAAAAAAACTACACATACACAAAAGTATACAATTGGATAAGTTTGAACATATATTTATATCCAAGAAACCATCACCACAGTCAAGATACTGAACATACTTATCACCCCCAAAAGTTTCCTTGTGCCCCTATAATCCCTTCTTATCCCTGACCCTGTCCGTAGGCAACCACCAATCTGCTCTCTGTCATTATAGATTAGTTTGCGTTTTCTAGAGTCTTAGATATATTGATCATATAGTATTCACTCTTTTTTGGTCTGGCTTCTTTCACTCAAGATAATTATTTTAAGATCTATTCTTGTTGTTAAGTGCATCAGTAGTTCTGCACATCCTCTTCACCATTTTGTATGGTCAATCTTCTTCATTTTAGCCATTCTGACAGGTATATAGTGGCATACCACTGTGGTTTTAATTTAAATTTCCCTAATAATTAGCATCTTTTAATATACTTACTTGCCATCAGTACATTTTCTTTGGTGAAGTGTATGTCTGGACTCTTTATTTAGTTTTAAAGTTGGGTTGTTTGTTTTGTTATGCTTGGGTTTTGAGGTCTTTATATTTTCTAGATACAAGTCATTAATCAGATATATGACTTACAAGTATTTAGTTTCAATCTGATTTATCTTTTGAAGTGTCACTCAAAGAGCAGAAGTTTTTTATTTTGATGAAGTCCAGTTATCAGTTTGTGCTTTGATAATTCATGCCTCCCATGTTGTTTCTAGGTAATCTTTTCTCTAGTGTTTACTTCTAGAAGTTTTATAGTTTTAGTTCTTACATTTATTGCAGTGACTCATTTTGTTAATTGTTATAAATCATGCAAAGTATGGATCAAAGTGGGTTTTTTTTTTTTTGCAACAGGTAACCAATTGTTCTAGCATGTTCTCTGCTCCTAAATCCAGGGCTCTCAAAGTTGCCAATCTATTACTTCTGTGGCAGGCAGTCTAGCCTGGAGTCTCAGTCTTGGGCTCTATATTTAGACTGCTTGTATTCAAGTCCAGCCCTGCCACTTATAAGCTGTGGGACTTTGGAAAGGTAACTGACTTCCTAACCATCAATTTCTGTATCTGTGAAGTGTGGTTAATAATAGAATGTGTTTGTTTGGATTGTTGTGGAGTCTGATTAGAGAGTTATGTACTGTGCCTAGTACGGTGCCTGGTGCAGAGGAAGTGCTCAGTAAATAGAAACATCGATACTACTGCCACCATCATCCTGGTCATCATCCTCAGCTGCTTTCTGAGTTCCCCACCGGTACCCCTCAACTCCGTCCTTTGATGCCTTGCCTTGTCTTGGAATATCTTGCTCTCAAACATAGGCACCCTAGAATCTTCATCTGAGTCTTTTTTATATTGTCTCATTCCATTTTCTTGACACATTTTTCCCTCTTGTTTATTTGCTGGGCATACTCCTTGCCCAGGCCTTTGTTCACTGTTCCTGGGAGAGCTCTCTGATGATCCGAGCTGCTGGACTCCTGTAAAACCTTGCCATTTTAGGTCCTGTGTGGTATGTTCTCCTTTAGTCTTCCTTAAAAGTCCCGTGACGTAGTAAGCTCTGGGCCTGGAGTCAGACAGACCTAGGTTCATACCATGACTTTGTCACTTCTTTTGCCATTTAGTTTAGGCAAGTCACAGGAACTCTTTGAGCCTGACTCTTCTTCTGTAATAATAGGAAAAAGAACAGTTTCATTTTGTATTATTGTGATCATTGTGAAGATTAAATGAGATGCTGGATGCAAAAGCCCCTTACACAGCGACTGGCACACAGTTATTAATTAATCTAATTCTGAAAGTAATGCAGATCAGGACTTTAGCCACAAGTGCAAAATGAAGAAAAGCAGCCATTTTGAGACTGAATTTTGCAACAGCTTAAGTTGTGGGATAAAGAGAAAGCAAAGTATTTATTCAGATTTGAAGTCTAGAGGGATGGTTCATTTCCTTTAGCTTATTTCTTACCTCTTAGAAAGAAGGAAATTAGAAGAGAAATTTTGTCTTTTATTAAAACATTTTTTTGGGTGAGTCTGATGAACAAATGATTGAAATGTGGCAATTTAGGTGGCCAGAGTGTCTTCCTCCTTGATTATGTTTAATAGCCACCATGATGATGATGTATGTTCACTTGCCACTTGGCTTTAAGAGTTTTAAGAGTACATTTTCCTTTAATTATATAAGAGTTGAAATAATTGACTAATCAGTATTAATGTTCTGGACTTTGGCTATTGTTGTGAGCCCCTCTTCTGTCTTGTCAAAGTCCTTTGGTGTAGACTTAGAGGTGGAGTGAACTTGGAGCTGGTAATCTCATTAGTGAAAGAGAAAATGTCGGGGTCTACATCCTGGCCACTAACTCTGCAGGCTTAAGTAAAGTCTCTCCCCAGCTTCAGTGCCTCACAGGACATTTATTCCTTAAATAATCAACATAGGCCAGGCGTGGTGGCTCAAGCCTGTAATCTTAACCGAGGTGAGAGGATTGTCTGAGCCCAGGGGTTCAGGACCAACCTGGGCAACTTGGTGAGACCTCGTTTCTACAATAAATAAAAAAGAGCTGAGCGTGGTGGCATGCGCCTGTAGTTCCAGCTACTCGGAAGGCTGAGGTGGAAGGACCGCCTGAGCCCAGCAGGTCGAGGCTGCTGTGGCTGTGAGTGTGTCACTGCACTCCAGCCTGGGTGACAGAGTGAGACTCCAATTTAAAAAAAAAAATCATCACCTACTTAGTGCCCCCAGCTCTCTTGACTTGGCATGCTAATGGTGTCAACAGAAGAGGAGGTGATGGAGGAGAAGAGGATTGTTAACTTTGTCAACAATCAAGAACATCCTGCTGGGGAGGATGACAAAGTTCATGACACTGGCAGCGATAACAACTGCCCCAGAATGTGCCTCTTGCCTTTCTTCTTCCTTGTTAACCCTCTTGGTACAGAGTTTGTTCACTGTTTTAAGTTGACAAAAGAAAATGGTTAGCTTCAACTAGACAGACTTGTGTTCTAGTCATTGAGACACAAATCTCCTAAGAGAAAGGTGGAGAACTGTACCTTAGCAGGACCTGCTCATACCAAGCTTTGTGATAGGAGCATTTGCATATGACTTTTCTGTTGCCCTTTCATATCAGTTCTGTGAGGTGTTACATTGATGCTGCTAATTCTTTAGGTGAAGAAGTTGAGCTCAGAGGGGTGACATAACTGTCCTCAAGTCACAGGCAAGGAAGTGGTGGCGGGGACATGCCCTCCCGGGTCTGGCCGACTGCAGGGTGTGAGCAGAGTGAGACGTACCGTTTACCACGGTTTCGTCCTCAGTTGACTCATCTAACCCCTTTAGAGTTCATTTGCTTTGACTGTAAAGCAGATGCTGCTTGCTCCTTCCCTGCTGCGGAGCCCATGGCCGCATGCCAGTGTATGTTGGTGCATACCAAAAAAGGTGTAGGAGCCCAGTGTTCATTTATGGGTTAGTGTGCAACCATGACATTAATATGTTTTTCTGCTCTTGCCTAATTGAATTGTCAGTTGCCAAGTGTATTCACCAGTGTTTTAAATCGTTGATTTCTGTGACTATATCAAGAAAGAATGATGATTTGTGAAAGACTTGGTTCATACCTGTAGTATTTTTAGATTTTGGAGGCCTGTTTTGTTTGTTGCTATTATCACCAGTACTTGGAAGGCCCTTAGCTGGTGCTTCTTTGTCAATATGATGCTTGTTACACTTCACAGCAGCAAATTAAACACTTACTCTGCTGAAAGTCATGTCTTGGCCAATTGGCTATCTTGCTTAATGGGAAGTTAGATGTCTGTCCAGCAGGAGATTTTATTTGAGCCCTAGTTTACTTATTGTGAGATTAGCAGTGCCACTCTGCACACGCTCCCAACCATTCAGAACTTCATTACCTCACCCTTAACCTGGGGCAGAATAATTATCACTTGATTGGGATTATGTGCTGACAGAGTCAGATTCCATTAAGTATGCTAATCACAAAAGCCCTAAACATTGTGGTTTACAGAGTAGAAAGTATTTCTATATGTTATTATTTTTAATCTTCATAGTAAATGCTTGAGGATGAAAGTCACCTTCATTACTTAGAAGAGAATTAGTACCTGGACTTTGGACCAAGAATCTTTCTGATTCTCTTTGGCTATACATACCCCACTGCCCCCATGGTCACCCTAAGCTGAATTTGCCGCTGATCCTGCCAGCTCAGAACAAAGACTTTCTAAGAAGGTTTCCTGTGTTATCTTGGGTGATTTTATAGATATTTTTTCTGCAGGGTGTGTTGGATAGGTCTAGATGTCTGTGTTGAAGGAGGAACAGAGTTATTTATATCAATAACAGTTTCTTTTTAAATGACAGCTTCATTGAGATACGATTAACATATCATACAATGCATCCATTTACAGTATACAATTCAGTGTTTTTTAGTATAGTCACAGAGTTACACAGTCATTGCCATCAATTTTAGAAAATTACCATCCCATCACCCAAATAATCCCTGCCCATTATTCATCACTCCCCCTTTCAACCCACCCACCCCAGCATTAGACAACCATCGATCTACTTTTAGTTCCCATAGATTTGCCTATTCTGGACATTTTATATTAATAGAACCATGCATGTGATCTTTTGTGACTGGCTCCTTTTGCTAAGCATAATGTTTTCAAATCCATCCATGTTATAGTATGTATCAATGTATATCTTCTTTGTATTGCCAAATTATATTCCATTATATAGACATAGTGCATTTTATTTACCAGTTCATCAGTTGATAGGCATTTAGATTGCTTTCCCTTTTTGTCTATGATGCATAATGCTACTATGTCTGTTCATGCAAAAGTTTTTGTATGAATATGTTTTCATTTCTCATGGGCATATACCTAGGAATGCAATTGTTGTGTCATATGTTAATGTTATGTTTAACTTTTTCTATTTTTCTCTTGAATCAGCTTTGGTGACTTACATTTTTTCCCTTGGGAATTTTTCAGTTTTATCTAAGTTTTTAAAGTTTACTGGCAAAAAATTATTTGTAATTTTCTCTTACCCTTTTATTGTCTTAGTATCTGTAATAAAATCAGGTTTTCTTTTTTCTTTTTTTCTTGAGTTGGAGTCTCACTGTCACCCAGACTGGAGTGCAGTGGCCGCTCCCGGCCACCGCAGCCTCTACCTGCTGGGCTCTGGCGATCCTTCCGCCTCAGCCTTCCAAGTAGCTGGAACTACAGGCGTGCGCTACCACGCCTGGCTAATTTTTGATTTATTGTACAGATGAAGTCTCGCTAAGTTGCCCAGGCGGTTCTCAAACCTGCGGGCTCAGGCAATTCACTCACCTCAGCCTCCCAAAGCACAGGATTACAGGCTGAGCCACCGAGCCTGGCTAGGTTTTCTTATTCTTAATATTTTTATTTGTGTTTTCTCTTTTTTCCCCTTGATTATTCTATTTTAATTAGTTTGTTGTTTGTCTTTTTGATATCTGATAACAAGGAAGGGTGCAGAGACAGAGTAACTGTGAGCTAGGCCTGGCTTGTAACGCCACCTCTGTGGCCGGAAGAGCAGGGCTGCTGTATCATACAGTCAAGCATGATACTGGGAAAAGCAAAAGGAGAGAGTGTGAACGTGGGGGACAGGATCATGGAGACCACCCTAGGGCCTGTGCACCAAGTATGTGTGTGTTGTGTGTATGTGTGTAATGAACACCACATATTTGTTATCCATCTCCCTCATGCAATGTAAGGAGGTCTCTTTGTTTTATTCTCTTCTGTCTACCTAGCATATATATTTTTTATTTTTATTATTTTTTATCTTTGTAATTCAGAAATTTTGGCATTGCTCTCCCTGTTTTATTTCTTTTATTTTAAAGATGTGGGGTACAAGTCAGGATTGAGTACATAAATAATCTACATACAGGTGAAGTTTGGGCCTCCCACTGGTCCTCACTTCCCCTGGTTTAAGCTTAGGTACCCTTAGGGTTGCTATTGCCACCTCCTCCCCACCTCCCCCACCTCCAGCATTTAAAACATTTCTTGGCACAGGGAAGTTCATGAATGAATGAATGAATTTAATCCTCAAAAACTCCATGATATAAGTACCATTATTTCCATTCTACAAATAATAAAACTGAGGCTCAGAGCAGCTAAATAACTGCCCCAAGGTCAGGTAGCTACTAAGCGACAGAAGTTAAGTAAGAATCCAGGTAGGTTGAACTCAAAGACCTATGCTTTTAATTCTAATTCCAAAGAAAATGCCAGCACCTCATTTTGCTTATAAAAGATTTCAAGAGGAATAAGCAGAACTTTATTCTACTTTTCAAGAAGGACAAAACAAAACTTTATTTAAATTAAAGCAAGAGAGATTTTGCTACATAAAACAGAGCTCCATTTTTTCTTTCTACTTTGTCCTTGTTAATTTATCTTTTGTCCTTAGCTTCCTGAGTAATATCCAGCATTGCTTTTCCTAGTGCCTTTCATGACTCCAGAACCACATTGTCACTTGGTAAATGCTATTTGGTAGTGTTGATGGAGATTAGTACACAGTACTTTATGAAAATGGTGGGAAGCCCTCACTTCCATCTGAAGTGTTAGAATATTTATAACAGAAGAAGTGTGCATGCAGTTCATTTCCTTTGTTCCCCACCATACTAATATTTCATTAATGATTACTACGCTGTTTTACTCCAACACACTAATTATTTGACTTGCCGGGTGAATTGCTTGGGAACCTCGCAATTTAATTGCAAGCTCATTTCTTTCCATTTCCTCACACAGGATATAAAAGCCCTTCTTTTCCTGGCCAGGGCCTTTCTTTTAGATGCCGAGTCCTGAGAATTCTCCCATATCAAATCCTCTTCCACTTGTCTGTCCTTTTCCTTTTTGCAGCTACCACTCTTATGAACACCTGTGTCATCTGACCTTTGGGACACTGGAGTACCCTGCTAAATGATTGCTTTTCCTATTTCTTTCCCTCATTGCGAATAGCACTGCTAAAGAAAGCATAAAGAAGTAAAGCTCCGAGCATGTCTGTCCTGGTTTTGAAGGACAAGGGAGAAGGTCACTATAAATCATCAAGTACCTATTATATACCATCCAGTGAGGTAGGCTTCTAACACACCTGATCCCATTTAATTCTTACATAATCCTTCATGCTGCAATTATTAGTCCCATTTTACAGATGACGAAATGGAAACTCAGAAAAATGAAGTAATTCCATAGTGAGGAATCAGTGAAAATAGAATAAAGATCAGGTCTGCCTGACACAAAGCCTAAGGCCTATTCTACTATACCAGTAGGGTCTTTGAGCCTCTATTACTTTGAGATCTTTCTTAAAAGAGAGGGGCAGTGGTTCTTGAGACACACAAGTTGGGAAAACACTGTGCAGCCATTTTCTCCTCTTGGAGATGTCTATGTACATTTGTGTCTTAAAGATTCTGAGAGGTGTATCCATTTAAGAACATGAATTAATTTTTAAAATGTTTTTATTATAAAGATATTTAAACACACAGCACAGTTAAATGTAGGTGATGGGGACACCAGTGATTCTGCCATGAATATTTTGCTGTATTTGCTTTATCAAGTATCTCTTTATATGTCTATCTCTTTATCCATCTATTAACTCATCATATTTTGTTCATGCATTTGGAAATACATTACAAATATCAGTATATTTCCCCTAAAAACCTCAGCATGTATATTATGAACTATAATTTAATGCATACTCTGTATGACTTCAGTCATTTCAAATACACTAAGACTTGTTTTATGGCCCAAAGTATATGTCATCCTGGTGAATGAACCTTATGCATTTAAAAGGAATGTGTATTCTGGAGTCATTTGCTGTAGTGATCTCTACATACCAATTTGGCAGTTGAGAGTTCAGTTCATTTATATCTTTACTGATTTTTTTTTTTCTAATCATTCTATCAATTGTTAAGAGAGGAATCTTAAAATCTCCAACTATGATAGTGGAATTGTCTCTGGCTCCCTTTAATTGAAGTCCATGTTTGTTTTGTGTATTTTGAAGCTCTTTTATTATATCCTTGCACACTGATGATTATTATGTCCTGCTGATAGAGTCACTTCTTTACCACTTTAACATTTTGAACTTTTTATCTTTGCTAATATTATTGGTCTTTGTCTTGAAGTTGATTTTATCTGATGTTAATATAACCACTCCAATATGGTACTATAACCATACTATTCACAAAGGATATTTTAAAAAATTTATTCACTTTAAACCTGCCTAAGGTTTTATATTTAAATTACGTCACTTGTAGATAACGTTTAGTTGAATTTTGCATTTTAAAAATATGTTTTAACAATCTGTCTTTTAGAATATTTTCATTAATATTTAAAGTATTTATTGATATTTGATTTGTCTGCCATTTTATTACTTATTTCCTACATGACCCCGCTATGTTTTTGCTGCTTTGTTTTCCCTTTCCTACCACCTTTTGAATATTTAATTACATGAGGGGGACTCAAGAATACTCAGAATTAACTTTTGACCCCCCCGTACTACACTTGGAAACTGTCTTCCTGATCTAATGGTCAACCAAAGTTTTTATCTGAAAGTTCGGAGAAGGTTGCATCACGATTTGTGGAAGAATCATGCTGAGTTGTGGCAAACAGGTGACTGGTTCTTCCACCATGACAACGCACCTGCCCACATCGTGCTGAGTGTTCAGCAGTTTTTGACCAAAAATTTCATGACCCCTGTGCCCTACCCTCCCTATTCACCTGATCTCATCCAAAGTGACTTTGTTGTTGCTGTTGTTTCCCTGGAAACAAAAAACAGTCCTCAAAGGGAAATGTTTTGCCTTTGTAGAATAGGCAAAACAAAAATGGCAGAAGCTCTAAAAGACATTAAAATTCATGAGTTCAAAAACTGTTTTGAGCAGTGAAAAAAGCAGCTCAATAGGTGTATTGCATCAAACTGAGAGTACTTTGAAGGTGACTGAAGTTAAACATGTAAGAATAAATATACAATTTAAAAAAAATAAATTTTGTTTTTTGTGAGTCCCCTTTGTACATATAATATATATTATATTTGTATGTGTATATTTATACATGAGTTATATATTCATATATAAGTTTATCTGTTAGCTTTTTACCTATACCTCTTTATATGTTTTTAGTGACTGCTCTAGGGATTACAATATCCAACCTTAATTTTTATGGTCTAGTTAAAGTTAATATTGTACCACTTCACATAAAATGTAGAAACTTTGCAATCACATAGGTTCATGTGCCCTACACCTATCCTTTAAGCAGTAGCTGTCATATATATTAAATCTATATACATTTTGAATCACATAAGATAGTGTTATGATTTTGGCTTTAATAGATCTATGTATTTAAAAAATAAATAATTTTTTTGGATATTTGTCCCTTTACTGTTTTTTGGGGGGTTTTTTTGAGTTGGAGTCTCACTCCGTCGCCCAGACTGGAGTGCAGTGGCTGCTCCCAGCCACCACAGCCTCGACCTGCTGGGCTCCGGCGATCCTTCCGCCTCAGCTTTCCAAGTAGCTAGAACTACAGGCGTGCGCTACCACACCCAGCTAATTTTTGATTTATTGTAGAGATGAGGTCTCGCCAAATTGCCCAGGCGCGTCTCGAACACGTGGGCTCAGGCAATCCACTCACCTCAGCCTCCCAAAGCGCAGGATTACAGGCCGAGCCACCGAGCCCAGCTCATTTACTGTTTTTGATGGTCTTCACTTTTACTTGAATATCCAAGTTTCCATCTGGTACTTATTTCCTTTAACCTGAATAACTTTCTTTTAGCACTTCTTATAGAGGAGGTCTTCTGGTGATAATTTCTCTTAGTTTTCTTTCATCTAAAATGTTTTTATTTTGCCTTCCTTTCTGAAGGATATTTTTGCTAGATACAGAATTCTGGTTGAAAGTTTCTTTCTTTTAGCATTTAAAAATTTGTTCTACACTGCAGAATTATTTTAATTGTATGCAATGTGTCATTTTTTTTTCATGGATGATTCCAAGATTTTCTTTTTATCTTTGGTTTTTAGCTGCTTGACTGACGTGCTAACATGTAGTTTTCTTTTCCTTTATTCTGCTTAAGCATTGCTGAAGTTCTTGAGTCTGTATGTCTTCCACCAAATTAGGGGATATTTTGGTCATTAGTTCTGGAGATACACGTATTTTTCTGTACTATTCTATTTTTTGGGACTCCAAGCGCAGATATGTTAAATATTTGATATTGTTCCACAGGTTCCTGAAGCTGTGTTCTTTTTTTTGTTGTTGTTGCTCTTCATTTTTTATTTATTTTTCTTCTCCAGATTGGATTACTTATTTGGATTTGTCTTCCAGTCTACTGATGCTTTCCTCTGTCACTTTCATACTTCTGTTAAACCCATCAATGCATTTTTTATTGGAGATATTCTACTTCTGTTTTAGCTTTTTCACTTTAAAAAAATAATTTTTATCTATCTTTTGAGTTTTCCTGTTTTTTCATTCATTGCCAGAATATTTTCCATAGTGTTCTTGAGTATAATTTTAATAACTTAAAAGAAACTTTGCTGATGGCAACATCTGTATTATCTCAAAACTGATATTAGTTTATTGATTATCTTTTCTCTTCAGAATGGGCTACATTTTTTGGTTCTTCATAGGTTAAATTGGTTTTCAATTATATTCTGGACATTGTAATCTTATGTTGTAGAGTCTCTGGATTCTGTTTCATTCATTTGAAGAGAGTTGACTTTTAAAGCAATTATTATTTAGCAAGCATTATTTTTGTTGAACTCTAACTGAAAACTCTTCTTCTTGGACATCTCACACCTCAGTTTCTTTACTTTTGTGCTTAGCTGGACTTTACCAACTCTGTTTCATACACACATAGCTCAAGAGTAAATCAAACATTTGGGCAGAATCTATACACAACATTTTGGGCTCCTACTCTTTGGCTCTCTCCCTTCTCGCATTCCCCCTCATTTTGCCTTGCTGTGGTTGCCCCAAACTCTGTCTTCAGACTTTTTGGCCAAGAAAAATGGAAGATTCTTTACCAGAGTTTTAGTTTCCATGTGATGCTGACTTGGCTAGTCCTTAGGCCAAAAGTCATAAAGAAAGTCATAAACTAATGCCATGTTGTTTCCTTCTTCTGAGTGTCTATTTTCTATAGCATGGCTATTTTTCTTTACCTTCTAGTGCCTTCAGATTGTTTATTTTTAAAAAATTTGTCCAGAATTTATAGTTATTGTTCTCAGGAGCAGCTGGAACTTGTTCAGACATACTGGCACGTTTCTACGTTAAAAAATTGATGTGCTTCCCAAATTTATCGATTTTCTTGTTACACCTATTAAATACCAACGAGAAGTTCTGGGAACAATTGTTTTCCTGAAATATCTTGGGGGGATGTTCTGTCTCTAGCTTGTTGCCTCTTCTAGAAGCTTTTAAGAATTATTTTCTAAAATAAAATGACCACATTTTTTATCCAAGTAGGACTGTTTTTGGTCAGTGGTCAGGGAATCAGTGAATGATAACTATTGTTTTGTCTGCTCCTTAATTGACCCTGGGAAGGTTGTATGGCATGAAGAAAACTGTTAGCACTATCTTTGCTGAGAACTAGAGAAGGGTTGCTATGCTGCTGTACATCGTTACTACCATTCAGTATCATAGTTCACAACATACTTTCTTGTTCATCAGTCTAGTTTAATGTTTACAAATCAGTGAGGCCAGTTTTCTAATTCTTAATACATGGAAAAGGAAACCAAGTCTAGAGAAGTTAAATGACTTAATAGAAGAGTTGGGTTTGATTTGTCTGCATTTAGAGCCCATGTTCTTCTCTTTTTTTTGGGTAATAAATGACATCTTTTATTACAGTAAAAGATGGGAGAACAAATTATAGTTCACGCTAATCTTTCATTATTATTTTCCCTGCATAACTTACAGAAGATAAAGGTTAGTTTAGTTAGCATTACCACTGAGTGTGTGTAATACCTTGCAGATATTTACCACCCTGGGATCAAACTTTTAATTTTTAGAGACAATGAATAGTCAATAGTATCACAAATTGGAGCCCATTGGAGCCCATGTTTTTAGTACATCCTCATTTGTCTCTGTACTTCCTGCACACTGGTCTACAGAGTCATTTCCTTGAGTTCCCTTCACATCTGCCCTGACATCTCCTCCCATTTGCCTTAGGAAGAGGTTTGCAGAGCTGTATGGCGACCCCATGCCCAGAGCACATATGGGCCAGAGGCAGAGCCCTGTGTTGCAGGGCTGTGTTCATTCTCTGCCCAGTCTGCCCCTGCTTGGCTGGACTACCCTAAGAATTTGGCTAAAATGGCCACATTTTGTCACATTTGGGACCACTGACTTGCCACAGTCACAGCCACACTGTTTATGCACCACTTAGTTCATCATGACTGTGACTGGGCTTGAAAAATTCCTTTCATTGTGCTGTCAAATCGTGTTGTGATATTATTGCCAAGCATGGTCTCCCTCTGCCTTTGTTAAGGTTAGGTAGGATGAGGGTACTGACCACCCTGCTGCCCATCCTCTGGTCTGCCCTTCTGCCAGACTGGCATGCTGTGTCCCCGTTTTCACTTCTGCTCTTCTCAGCCTATTCCTGGAATAAGAGAGTCCCACCCTGAATTCTTCATTTCCAGGGCACTGGGCAGCATCTCAGCATCTCATCTGGATGATCTGCTCCTGTTCTGACAACTTCCATCTTCACCCTGTGAGGTCTCTCCAGCCCCAGGGTCCTGGTCTTGGTGCACATGGACTGCCTCTCCCTTCTTATCTGGCAGCCTCCTGTGAAGGCCAGGGGACAAGGAGAATGCCCATCTCCTCTGAAGACATGCTGATCTTGCCTCTCCCAGGCTCTGCTGCCCTGCCCTGTGGTGCCAGTGGCTGAGGCCCAGACAGGCATTCCCATTCACCCATGCCAAGGGGTTCTGGGCCTGCTAGAAAACCAATCATGCAAATCTGTCTTGCTCACATCTGGGTGAGGACAGTGATGGGAGATGCCACCCTAGGGCCCTTTCACTGGCAGCCATGGGTGTCTGGCTTATGCATGTTACTTTAGTGGGTGCTTGGGGATAGCAGCCTTGGCCTCTTCCCCACCTCCCCTTCACTCTGGCAAGCTCCTCTGCTGGAATTTAGTCTCCCTTGATGTGGAGGACAGTGAGTTCACTGTCACCCAGGGCTTCTCAGTCCAGCCACCTCTATTCTGAGGGCAGTCAGGGCAGTGTCATTGGATTCTAATTCCCAAAGCTCCCTGGAGCCATGAGATTGGAAAGAGCAGGATGGGCCATTTTCCAAGGTACCTGTTGCTCCCCTCTGACTGGAATGGTCATCGCTTCTTGGAGGAAGTTCTGTAGGTGCAGTGGAGCAACTATTGGCCTGGCTGGAGTGTGGCCCCTGCCCTGTGTCCCCACTGGCCCCTCTGCACAGGTGAGCAGGGGCTTGTGATTCCTCTGAGTGTGGGGTTCCCCCCTCTGGGTCTTACCTCTGCAGGGAGAGAGCAGGTACACTCTAACAGTGTGTCCAATTCATTCATCTTTTAATTTTTAAAATTTTTTACACATTTTATTGTGATGTTTCATTTCTTCTAACTATGAGGTTTTCACAGTTTGAAATTTAAAATGAAGATGATGAAGACGATAATATTAGTTGGAGTAAGGCATAGCAAAAGCTCCCCAATTAAAACAAACTTTAATGTCTTCCTCTTTTCTCTGTCCTGTAATTTGTGTCAGTATCTAGTGAGGTGGCAGAGAAGATATATCAATAAAAACTTGACTAACAGAGCTGTTCGGAAGTGAGAGAGACTCTCAGTTCGTAACCTAACCGAGCTCTTTGTGCCTGGGGGTGGAGGCTAGGCAGATCCTCTGAGGAGGTGTTTTGGGGGCGAGGGGGAGCTGAGGAGGACGTGTGCCAACCAAATGACCCATCAGAGATCTTAAATGTGTGGCCAGCGGGCCCCATCTAGTTCCAGATATATCTGGCCTGCCTAGGAAGAAAACAAAAAGACCAAAAAAACCTCAGCAAATTGAGCTGTCATTGGAAAAATATAGAATTTCAGATTCAATCTAGTTTCTGGTTCTCTTGAAAGATCAGGAGATTGGGCAGCACAGAACCACATCCTGCGGCTCAGTTGTTTGGTTGCAGTCTGAGCTCTGCTGCTTCTTCCACGCGCCCCCTCAGAGGCGTGTCAGCTACAACACTAGAAAGGGAGACCCTGCACTTGCCTCTCTTCCTGGGCCCTGGAGGCATTTTTGTAGCCAACCTGAACTTAAAGATTTCTTTCCTGTTTTCTAGGATTTGAAACTATTTCAGGCAATACCAAACCAACCATTATTAGATATGATCAGGCTGTTAGACCATTGGAATGTGTTGAACGCTTGCTTAAAAGGACCATGGAGCACAGAGGCTCGAGAAGTGACCTGGGGTACAGGACTACAAGAACACCCAGCAGCCTCTGAGACAGGGGTGCTTCCGTCCCCCCATACCTACAGGCCTGGAGCTTCAGAGAGAAGCCTTTGTGGACTTGGGGAGGCTGGGAGCAAATCCCACCTGGGAATGGGGCCTGGGAGGGTGGGCGAGGGTCTCAGCTGGGCCGGCTCTGTCCTTTTAGCCCCACTCAATGTGCTGGACCCCTTTCTTCTAGAAAGCCTCCTGACTCATGAATGCCGCCATCTCCTGGCTTGCCCCCACTCCCTCTGGCTTCCTTTCCTTGCCTCTTTCCCAGATTCTTGTGCCTGTTCTCCATGCTCCCTGCTGTGAATTGCCAATGTACTGTGCGTGGTCTTGGCACCTGTGCTACCCACCTCCTCAGACTTGGGTGCCCAGTTGAGGCATTACCTCTTGTAGGACCTTCCATGGCCTTCATCTGGGTTTTTTCTCTGGCTCCCATGACGTGTCCCTTAAATATACCCCTTATCAAAGTATGGTGGAATCATCTGCTTACTTTGTCTGTCTGTCTGTCTGTCTGTCTGTCTGTCTCCCTGTCTCCCCTCTGAGACCTCCGGCCAGTTTTTTGCTGCAAGATCATGTTTGAATGGCCAGTATGTCCTGGTACCTAGCAGAGTGCCTAGAGAACAGTGGGTTGGGTGTTCCCTAACTGTGAGAGGCGAGGAGGAGAGATGAATCCGAGGACATCATTCGGTCCCCTTATTTCTCCTTAGGCCTTCAAAAATTAATCAGGGATAACTCTGTGTGTCTCAGAGAATTGCATACTTAAGAGCGTTCACATAAAAATAGACTGTTTCAAATGAACCACTTGCTGTCTGGTTCTCATCTGATTTTGGCCTAGGGACCACTGGATTGGCACCCGTGGGTGGGGACAGCTTTGTTCAGCTCCCCAGACAAAGAGTTGCCAGTCAATGTGGGGTGGAGAGAGGCTATTGCTCTGTTGTTTCAACTCAGGGATTTATTTCCTGTCCCTCATTTTCAATTCCATATTGTTAAGGACATTTTCCTATTCATATTTCCATGGCTGTGGTATTTTCAAAAATAAGCTAGATTCCTGAAAGATTTTTCTGGTTGAATTGAACTCCCACAAGACCGACTTCTCTGTTTTCAAATCCTTAAAGATGCAGAACAGCTTAGGAAGTGTGTCTCTCTTTGAATGTCTGGGAAACATATTTTCACCCATCTGCATCCTGAGCTGCACCAGGCACTGAAGCAAGGGTAGGGACCATGGTGGCAGCTACATAGCTATGGCTTCATCAGGCGCTGGCCAGAGAGGGCCTTGTCTCCATGCTTCACGTGATTAGAAACTGTGGCAGCAGTGGTAATAATATGTGACATTTATGTTCGTGTTCCCACTTCATGCTGTGCCTTCCAAGTATTTTCATTCACGGCCCTGCTGTCTGCCAGGAGCGCTTCCAGATCTGCCCCGTGTTAATCCTCTTTCCACTCCCCTCCTTGCTGTCTCCAGTGTGGACGATGCTTGTCTCTGTTGCTCACACTGGTCCTCCCCCTTTTCCAGCTGCGCCTGCCCCAGCGTCCTCTGCCTCATCCTCAGCTTCCCAGGATGGGGATTTCCTTTCTTCTTTGAGATAACATCAGTCAACCCCTACAGAAACAGTACACGTTCATTTTAGGAAATAAGGACAAATATGGGGAAAACAGTTTTTAAATCATGTTTAATCCTACCCCCCAGAGATAATGCCTCACTATCTAGATCGGCATCCACGTTGATACCGGTGTCTAGTTTACTTCATTTACCCAAAGTTGGGATCGTTTTGTGTTTATGCTTTTGCAGCCAGCCTTTCTCCCACAACATAGCAAGAGTTTTTATTGTTACTCTTCATGAGCACAGTTTTTCATGGTTTTATAGTGTCCTTTAAACCCAGTTGGCTTAAGCAGTCCCCTCCTAGGAACATGGCATGTCATGGTCTGGCCTCGCCTACCTTCTACCCCAAAGTCCAGCCCATTTGCTCTAGCAGTGTACTGAAGTGTTTACACATCCCCCAGCATGCCACACACTTGCCTTTCAGCCCTCATCCTAGGTGCCTTGCCCTTCCTCATAGACCTGGAGGGCCCCCTCGGCCTTCAGAAGGTACCAAGCCAAGTGATTTCCTGCACTCCCACTGGGTCTTGCTCCCAGCTCTGTTGAAGCATCTGTCACATCTCTCCAGATATGCATCTGTCTCCCCACTAATCATTCACACCTGATTGCGGGGGCTGCATTTCGATTGTTTTTGCATTTCTAGTGTGTGGTTTAGTGCTTCTTATGGGGCTGGCATTTAGGATTCATGATATGAATGAACACATGTACGGCCTCACTCAGAAATCACTTGGGAAGGTGCTTGGGATTTTCCATCTCTAAATTCTCCTTTGCAGGACTGACGGTACTGTGTTGGTATGTGCTAGACAGTTTGTCAGCCTGGGGCTCTCCTGGGCTCTAGTTGGTCCTGTCTCATCAGGGAAGTAGTCAGGGATTTGAGGAATCATTTGTTGAGTCTGAGACTCTCAAGAGGCCATCAAGTGTGGAGCGGATGAGGTGAAGGTGAGCATGAGATGCAATGCCGCTCTAGGACAGCACTCACCTGGCAGGTTCCCAACCCCCTGAGCACCATAGGGCCTGCAGCAGGAAAGGTCACATGCAAGTCTGACGCTGCATTTTCAGCTCCGTCCCTTGGGACAACTAGTGTGCCATCTGTGTGCCTCAGTTTCCTCATCTATGAGGAAGGGCTATGGGCTGATGAAATGAGGTGATTGGTCTGAAGGTATGTTAAATTACGATGCACTAACCAATGGTACACTATAATAACAAAAGCATGCTTTTATGTATTATTATCATCAAGTGGCTTGGCTTGCCAGAGTTTATATGGCAAATTAGTTGAACTTGAAACAAATATTTAAAAAAATCAAAGTCTGAAGAAACCGATTTTAACGTGATATATAGATCCGAGAGATGCTTTGTACAAAAATGCCATATCATCTACTTGTTTCCCAGTTGGGAACTCTAGGAGGAAGCTAGATACCATCTTCTTTGCTCTCTGTGTGTTATAGATGAGGAACTAGGATTGGAAGGGAGAATTCATACATACTGATTGTGGACTTGCCCTGGGCACTGTGCTGAGCACACAGTCTATCATCTAATTCTTGTAAGGATGTTGTGGAAAAGGTATTTTTTTCTTACTTTAGGGATGAGGAAATTGAGACCCAGAGAGATGAGGAAACTGTGAAAGGTTTCAGAGAAGGCTAACCATCCTGTAATCCTGAGATGTAGACATGACAAGGGTGGTCTCCCCATCTTAGAGACTAACACAAAAGCACATGTTTTTTCTTTTTAATTTTTAATTTTAAAGATGTGGGGTACAATACAGGGTTAGGCATACAAATGTTCATTATGTAGGTAACCTTGTTGATGAGGTGTGCCCCCACCCCTGGCAGTTTCCCACTGCTGCCAGTCCAGCTCCTGCCCTCCCCTGGCACTTTCCCATTACTGCCAATCCCTTTCTTATAGTATTACGATAGTTGTTCAAGGTCTGCTTTATGAGTGAGAACATGTGATACTCGGTTCTTTGTTTCTGTGATAGATCACTTAGTATTATAGCCTCTAAGTCCATCCAAGGTGCTGCAAAGTTTATGATTTTGTCCTTCTTTATGGCTGCATAATATTCCATTGTGTATATATACCACATTTTTTTTTATCCAGTCCTCTTTTGATGGGCAGCACGGTTGGTTCCATGTTTTTGCTATTGTGAATAATGCTGCAATGAACTCGCATAGCATGTGTGTTTAAAAAAGTCTTTTCCCTTTCAGCAACTACATTTATAGAATTCCCGAGTTCACCCTTTTGGGCTTCTAGGACAGAAGGTGTCGCATGAAGACATCAGCTGTCTTTCATTTACCAGGTGCCTTCTCTCATGCTTCTGTCTTGTTTGGTCTTTACAAGGCTCATATGAGGTAATTTTCAGGCAGGGGCTGAAATCCTGAGAGGTGAAGTGAGGTGTTTCCTAGGGAATACCCCCAGTTCTTTCTCTCTTCTACTTGTGTTATACCAGAAACTCCATGAACGTTACCTCACTGAATTCTCACAAGGAAGCAGGCGTTCTTATACTCATTTCACAGTGAGAAAAGCAGAATGCTTACCTGGTTTGACCCAGGCCACAAGTAGAACTTGGCAGTGCTGGGGTTTCTAATCCAAGTGTGAGTTACCGCAGGTCAGGCCATCTTTATATTCTGGCCTGCATACTGCCCTGTCCTGAGCAGTGTCCCCTTTCTTTGTTTAACACTGACTGAGGAAACCTTGGAGTTAGGCCCAGGTATCTACTCACAAGGGCAGAGGGGTGAGCCTTCCTCATCTGCAGGGATGGGGCTTCTGGTCATTTGTTCAGCCTTGGAGGTTACTCAGCAGGACGAAAGTCAGTTTCCTGAAGGTAGAAGAGAATTAAAAGAGAATTGCTTAGTATTTCAGAAGTGATGACTCAGACAGGGGCTGATTATTAAGTAAAAGACTCTTTACACTGTGAGTGCCACTGAAATAGCACCAGGAAAGCCAGTCAGCAGTGCGTGGTTTCAAAGAGATTGGAAGAGTGAAGTTTAAAGAGCCCAGATTTTTCATTGTCTGTGCAAATTGTCATCGATGGTGGTAGACTATTTCTCATTATTGTCACCACTAACCATAATGACAGGAGACACTCCTGCCAAGCTGCCTGTGCATGTCAAACCATGCTCAGTTACTCTCATCATCCTTTCTCTCCCTCTCTCTCTCCAGATGTAAAGTCAGGAATTCAGCCACATTTGCCTAAAACAGTGGCTATTAAAGTGTCAGCACACAAAACATTTTGTTGAATGAATAAAAGTAGTGATATGGCTTAATTGGTTTTTTTTTCTTTCTGAAATGAATTCTGCTAAGTATAACTTCTCACATAGGTTTCTATAATTTAGTATCAGCTAAGGATGGAGAAGTATGGACACGATGTAATTATAATCGGGTAGATTTATAAAATAATAGATATCATCTACTAGCAACCACATGCATTAGTAGATGCCTTCTATAAATTATTTCTCATCTTTGCCTTAATCCTGCATTATGTTATTATTGCTGCTTTATAGATGAAGCAATTAAAGTTCAGATGGGTTATGTACTTTATCTGAGCTTTACTCATTTATTCATTAACAATTCAAAGCATATTTATGTGCTAATTAGGCCATATTCCTTAGATGTTGAAAGAGATCTTAGTTATAGAGTTTCCTGTTTTAGATAGAACAAGTTGGCTCATAATCCAGGTAAGATTTAGAGCACTATTCCCTGGGCATGTCCTTAAGGCATCTGGAGAAATGAAGCTTGGTCATAAAGAATCATACTGCAAAACAAGACAAAAACAACAACAAAATCTATAGGTAGACAGCTAAGGGGCTGGGGGTCTTGAGAAAGATTGCTCCTGGCTAGGAATGAGGAAATGCTTCTGGAAATAGTAGCCTTTGCACGAGGCCTTGGAGAGAGAGCATTAGTGTACTCCTACAGAGACACAAGGCCATTTCAGGAAGAAGTGCTGTGTGATTTTTCAGTAGTGTACGTTGTGAAAGAGACTATCCCTTAAAGTCAGTGAATTAAAACATTAAATGCCTCTGGGGGCTGCCTTGTGGGTCTTCCCAACTGGATTCCCTTTGTTCTTGTCTGGAAGGTCCATGCTGCCAAGCACCAAGTCACTGAGTTTGGAGGTGCATCCAGACCTCAGCTGCACCTCTGGACTTCTTTGGTCTTTTCTGTCACTTTGAATTGTATTGCTGCTTTTAGGTGCTCCTGTAATGCTTGACAAATTCTCTGTGAATAAGAGAAAAAATTGAAGCATAAATCATCTGGAGAGTAGCATTTTCTAATTTGGATGTATAGCAAAACAACACTGGGTGATTTTTATTCTTTATTTTCAACATAGAATTTCTCTGACAGGCCGTCGTCAGCTGCTATAGAGCAATAAATCAGAGTCATATTTTCAGGGTGAAATGGGTTTAATTTCTCATTGTTGCATTCATGTTTCCCTTCCTCCTATGCCTCATGGGACTTGTAATCCTTAATGGTGCTATGATAAGAGATGATGGTCAGAGCCTCCATCTTATCAAGATGCATTGACAAATTATAGAGATCTGCACTCATTCCATTGCCTGCCAGTGCCAAGGTTGTACAGATGTGCTTTGCAGATTGGACCTTCTCAAGTTGATACCCCCATGTACTACAGAGAAAAAAGAGCTCTTTCTAGACTCCAGAACCCAGAGATTCAGGCCCAAAGCCTTGTGCGACCTTGGGGCTTGAGTGTTTTAAAATTTGTACACAGAGATTGGACTAGGTGGTCTTCAAGGTTCCTTTTAACTGTAAGATTTCTAACACTACAGACAGGGTTCCAGTGGGCAGTCTTCTCAAGGTGTGTGCTGGACCCTGTGGAACAGTGCTCCTTCTTCCTAGGGTCCAAATGGCCTGTGATCCCACTGATAACACCTTGTTGAAAACGGTCATTATATACATTTGTCATGTCATTAACCTCTCCAATCCTCAGTTTCTTCCTCTGTGAAATGGGAATTGCAACATCTAGCTCCTAAGGTTGTTGTGAGGATTGCAGGTAAAATAGGGCCTAGAACAGCTGGCATTCAGTAACCGTCAGTACCTATTATGAATAGTCTCATTTTTCAGATTGGAACACCAAGTCTCGTGAGGCTGAATTGGTCCCCAGTAATCTCACAGCTTGCAATTGTAGAAGTGAAATTAGAATACTCTAGAAGCTCCTTTCGTCATGCCTTTGGGGCAGCCTGGAAGGTAGGAGGGCAAGAGCCAGGGCCTCAGGCTTGCTTCTTGTTCAGGCAGTAGAACCATGAAGGGAACAGGCCCTGGTGCCTGAAGGCTGATTCCAGCAAGGTGTTACCCTTCTTGTGCCAGTTCCTACCCCTGTAAAAGGGATGTGAATAGTTAGTGAGTTAATGCACATGTCTGGTGGACACTGAGCACTCAGTAATGTTGCTGTTGTGATTTCATCTTCATGATAACCTTTGGGTGGGCCCATTCACTCCACCTTCCTCTTCTGAGCCTCCCCTTACAGAGTCTCATCTGCAAGATAAAAGTGGAGTTGGGCTAGATCTCTAAGGGATTTCCACCTCTGAAAGGCCTGTCACTAGGACTGGTTGAAAATGAAATCTTTTTGCTAATAATCTCCCTCCTCTATGGGACCAAATGTGAGGCTGCCCCGAATTGTACGTAAAGAGTCTAGAAGGGTTGAGATTGACTTTGAATATTAATCTGTTGCTTGTACCATGTTGTCCTTTTATTGTCTAAGATTGGAAAAAGGGATATGAATAGCACTCTGTTTCCTTGAAGGCCTTCCTAGCATTAGCTAGGCACGCTTGTCATGCAGAAGTTCATTTCCAAGGCTTTGTTCTAGTCATTAACTCCTTTGTCGTCCCTGTAATCCTGTGCCACCTATTCTACCTACACTGCAAGCAAAGAGAGTCATTTTGTATGTGTTGATGCTCTTCTCTCTGTTGCTCATGTTAGCTGTGTCTTGCTCACAGGACATGTCAACTCTAGGTTGGCATGCAACTCCATGCCAACTCTAGGTTGGCTGTAGCTCCACAGCCCTACTTCACATCTTCCCATCCCAGGAGTCAGAACCTAGGGGTAAATGCATGTTAAGATAACATGTATGAGGCTCAAGGGATACAGCACTCCCTGAGTATCATCCTCTTGTCTGTCACATTGAAAACATCCAGGAGATCCCAGAATTAAGAGAAGCAAGCTTGCCCAACCCCTATTATATGCCATATACGATGTTAAATATTTTCTTTAAATTACCTCTGCACAGCAGAGAAGTGTAGAGAAGCAGCAGAAGCCACTCACAGCACTAGACATTTACATTCATGACCTTCTGCGTGTCAGGTACTGCTCCCAGGACTAGGGAAACTCTAGCTTACAAGGTGATAGTTACCCCATTTTACAGATAAGCATGCTGTGTTTTGGACCCTGGAGGAGATTGAAGGGTCTGACGCAGAGAAGGCTGAGCTGGTGATGAGGATAGAAAGATAGTGAGGGCCCATTTTCAGCTCAGCATTCTCTAATGTGTCTTCCTTAAACATCTTTGACTAACTCTGCACAGCCTTGTTAGGTGACAGGCCGGGGGAACGAGAGTTTCTTCTCACATACCCACATATCAGGCGTATAGCGACATGGCCCCTGAAGTTGCAGGGCATGTGCAGAAGCAGTTTCAGAAGAGGCACAGTATTATTCTTATGGAAGACCCTGGAACCTTGCAAATTGGGAAGGAGAAGCAGGCAGCGTGATGACTCTGTGGCTGAGTTGTATTTTTCCACCCAAATCTGAGACCAGCACTGTGTTTGCATGAGAATGGCTTTGTACTAAAGTTATTTCAAGGCAACTTGTCTTGACTAAGATGTACCAGACTATGAATTTTATTATGGTGACTCTAAGCTTTAAGCATGTTCATTTGCTGATCATCTATCTACTCTGTGCTGTACTATGTAAACTTTAGCAACATCATTGTTTAAGATACGACAGACATGGCCCCTCCCTATGTGGCTTTATCAGGGAAAGCAACAAAAAAGCATATATAATATCCAAAGTTTAGAGGATTGTTTAATACCTTTTAAGAGAATTGCTTTTTTATTTTAAACAAATAGAACTGATGATCATTCTTGAGTCCATTAAGTACTTGCTGGTCACAAATCTGCCACAAAATGAAATTGCCATTGGAGTGCAGAGCACAGCCTGTTGGGGCACTCCTCCCCACCCCCTAAACACTCATCAGTCCATTAGCAGCATTCAAGGACTCCTTGTTTACAAGGCATTGCCTTAGGAATTGTGGGAGATTCTACAGAATGTGATGCACTCTTCTTCACAGGGTACTGGCGGTTTCCTAGAGATGTAAAATGTACCAACAAGAGAATAAGAGAAAACCCCATAGCACTATTAACAGACTGTATACAGTACTCTGGGATTCAGAGGAAGGAACTTAAAGGAGAGGGTGGGACACTGTAGCTGAAGCAGAACCACAGAGGTGTCAAAGTTACTGTGGTCAAGGAGCAGCATGCGTGTGGAGAAGAACTACACTCACCTCAGCAGCCAGCATGGATTTCCTAACCACGCGCTCACTAAATACTGACCGCAGTTCTGAGGTGAGTGGCTACTGTGGGTTTTTCAATTTTACACACAAATAAATTGAGGTCAAAGAACTTCAGTCTCTTGCCAAACCTAGGATTCAAACCCAGGTTTTTCCTACTCTTGAAGCTATACTTCTCAAGTGGTTTAGAGCCAGGCAGTTCTGGAGTGAGACATTGACACTAGATATATCTTTCAGTACAACTTTATAAAAGGGTTGTTGAGGTACAGAAAATTCCACATGTTTAAGGTATATTATTTGATCGGCTTTGACATGTGTTTACACCCAAGAAAATTTCTGCACTTTCAGTATGACAAATGTTTCTATCACCCCCCCAAAGTACCCTTTTGCAATCGATCTCAAGGCAACCATTGACCTGCTTTCTGCTATAGATTAGATTATATATTTTATATAAATGGGATTATATAGTATGTACTCATGTTAGTCTGATGTCACTTCAGCACAATGATTTTGAGATTCATTCACATTGTTGGCATGTAAAAATAGTTTGTTCCTTTTTATAGTTGATGAGTATTTCATTCTAAAATATACCATTATTTGTATATACCTTGACCTGGACCTAATGATAGGTATTTGAGTTGTTTCTACTTTTTTGGTTATTGCAATTAAAGCTATGAAGACCATTCATCTACAAACCTCTGTATAGACATGTTTTCATTTCTCCTGGTTAATACCCAGGTGTAGAATTTTTGGCTCATGTGATAGGTCTGTGGATAACAGTTAAGAAACTACCAGACTGCTTTCCAGTGGCTGCACCATCGTATGTTCCCATCAGTAGTGTGTGAGAGTTCTGGTTCCTCCATGCCAATGCCAATACATGACATGGTTGGTCTTGTCCATTGTAGCCATTCTAGTGGATGTTTCCCACTGTGATTTGTAAACATTTACATTTCCCTGATGCTGAGTATCTTCTCATGCATTTACTGAACAATTGTATACTTTCTCTTGTGAAATGTCTATTTAAGTATTTTGTCTATTTTTAATAGAGTTTAATTCTTATTATTGAGTTTTGAGAGTTTTTAACATACTCTGGGTACAAGTCTTCTGTATCATCTATGTATTGTGAGTTTCTCCCATTTTTGGATTTGCTTTTAAAGAGAAAAAGTTTAATATTTTTATAAAGTTTAAGTTATCAATATTTTATTTTATAATTAGTCTATCTTCAAATTCACTTACCCTGTCCTCTGTTATCTCCATTCTGCTATTGAACTCATCCAGTGAGGTGGGTTTTTGTTTCATTGTATTTTTAAGTTGTAAAATTTCCATTTGCATCCTTTTAAATGTCTTTCTTGTAAATTCCTATTTTTAAAAATTCATTTCAAGTGGGTTTTCTTTTACCACAGGAAGTGTGGTTATAATAGCTGCTTTAAAGATTCTGTCTTGTAGCTCCAACATTTGGGTCATCTTGGGGTTGGCATCTATTCTTAAGAGTTGATCACATTTTCTGTTTTTGTATGTCAGGTAATTTTCCATTCTATCTTGTACATTGTGAATGTTATTTTTTGTAGGCTCTAGGTTTTGTTATGAGCCTCTGGATACTAGTGATGGTTTGTTTTGGCAGATCATCAGTCCAGTTAGGCAGACCCTTTGTTCTGCCTCACCTTATTTGAGTGGGAGTTCAGATCTCAGTTCCTTAAGCTCAACTCCCCAAGCCTCTGCTCCATTGGTCTGTCCAGTTGTGACCTGGTAAATTTTTAAGAACCAGCCCTGAATTACAGCATTTGTTGATTTCTGTGGTGCTTCCCCTTGGGCCAATTTCACGCTCTCCACAAGATATTGCTGAATGGAGCTGGTTTCAGCATACCATTAAGTCTGTCCCACCCACATGCCTCTCAGGAGTCAGGCTGAGACACTTTCATGTGTGGTTCAAATCTCAGTTCAGTTGTGCAAGTCTTTCCCATGCTGGCTGAGATCTATCCTATAAATAACTCAGAGGTAAATGTGAAACATTGTGTGTATTTTTTGGGAGGGAGAGTCAAGCTCCATTTCTGTTTTCTAAGCTTTGGGTTGGATCTGTATTGCCCAGGGCACAATCTGAGATTTGTGCAGGTTTACACACAAAATTAAAGGATCCACACCTCTAGCTCTCCTTCGAGATTCCCCTACCTTCATGCACATACTCAGCAGCCTACAGGGACCCAACCCCTTTTCCTGGTCTTTCTGGGCAGAAAGGTGATTTTTCTATTGCAGTTTCAGCCACCAGTGCTGCAGCACGGTGCTCTGTAAGGGGGGGCCTGCCCAGGCCACCCCATGGAGAAAAGATAGAGGGAAAAGTGGGAGGCTCCCCCAGAGGGGCAGCTACTTTATGTGTTGACTCTCTCCACATTCTCCTGCTTTTGTTTTCCTTCCAAAGTCCTCAGGAAGATGGTTTGTGTGTGTGTTTGTCCAGAGCTTTCTATCGTTGACAGTGGGAAGGATGAGTTATAGTGGGTTTACCCTATTGTGCTGGAGTGCAGAAATCTCTGATAATTCAGCCTGACTATTCTGGCTCTGCCCTCTGGGGCCACACAGAACAAAGCTTTCCCTTCCCTCTCATGAAAGTTGTTCAGGTTATCTAAGACAGTTTTCAGGAGTTCATTAAGCAAAGAGTTTCAAGTCTGTAGATGACAAATAAGACTTAATTCCCTCACTCTGTAGAATTTGTGGTCCAGGAGGAAAGAGGGGGATGGAATTGGCATGTAAAGAAACCAGTGTCGTCAAGTATGGTTGATGATATAGTAACATAGTGGGCACAGACTTATAGGTGTCTAGTGCAGCAAGGGTGTGGTTCTCTGGCAACGGGGATGGGGAAGAAGTCTGAGGCAGCTATACAAAGCAGGTTATCCTGAACTTATCCCTGAAGAATGAATAAGTTTTTAGGCCAAGTGCTGAAGGAAGGGCCTTGCAGACAGTGGGAGCAGAGTGGGCCAAGGCCCAGCAGCATGACTGTGCAGTGAAGGTCCCTGGGCAGGATGCAGTCCCAAGGTACTGGTGTGCTAGTGAGTGAATGACCACAGGTGAGACCCACGGATGCATGGGCTCAGGGAGTGGAGAACTTTGAATGCCTTCCTAAGGAGTTTGTTTTTTCTATGACCTCCGAGTTCCCTTCAGCTCCAGGTGACTGAGTCGGGTGTCAGGGCTTGTGTTGATGAGAGTAGGCAGTGATGCCAGCGTACCGCTGCTAGTCACTGGGTTGTACTCTGTGCTCAGCACTTGGCTTGCAGCTTTTCAAATCTCACCACTACACTCTCAGGTTGGTGTTATCATTCTTACTTTTACAGTAAGAAAATGCTTCAGGAGACTGAATGATTTATCCAAGTTGACATCAATATTGAGACAGAGCTAGGGTGAAAACCCGGGTCTCCATGACTCCATAGACCAGAGTGTTCCTTCTGCCACCCTGCACTGAGTTCCCAGAGCTGGACAAGATGGCCAGTCGGGCCCTGGCTGTGCCCATCTACCTCATGCCTGACTTTTTTGATTGTTTGCAAGGCAAATTTGGATATTTCCTTTTCCTGTTTGCTTCCCCCATTTAATTGAGAGAATGTGAGTTTAGCTTAGAATCGATGAACTATGTAATTAGATATAATGGCATTTTTTTTTAACTAATGACAACTGAATCAGTGTGATTGAGGCATCTTATTAACACAATGGGGGCATTTCACTGCCTTAAAACCACCCAACTCTTTACTGAGTAGTTCTCTATGGGAGGTGCCTCTTAGTTCCACCAACCTCTTCCTTTGGCATCTGCTATGTCCGAGGTGCTGTGCCAAGTGCTAGGAGGGTAGGGATAAATACCCTGTATCTGGCACTTCCAAGAAGTCTCTGTACATATGCTGTGCCAGTCTCTTCAGACGTGCTTCATCAGAGAAGCCACTAGAAGCACAAGGAAGAGAAGAAGGTGGGGCTGAAACAGGAATGGCGAGTGTTGAGTGAAACATGAGCATGGGGTGGGGTGGTGTGGAGGACACTAACGTAAGTGATGCTGGCTGCAGAAGCGGGGAGCCTGTGTAGCTCCACACCCCAGACAGGGCACCAGAATAAACCCCCCATATGGCATTTCACTTGTGCCCTGAACTCTCATGGCACATTGTCACAGGGTCATACTGAAGCAGGAAGGCATCCTGTGGAAGGTAGAGAAATTTGCATCCCAATATGGAAAGATTTCTGTCGAAAAAGATGGATGCAAGTGGCAATTTCTCATAGGTTCAGCTCTACCTAAGGGGAAAATGTTTTATGCAAGGGGATTTTTATTTCCATAGAGGCCGGATAACCAAGGCACAGCGTCCTTCTGCACGTTTTCATTTACCTTTGGAGTTGGCAGCCTACCAGGATCCTCATGCTACACTTTAGTCGGTTTACCAGTCGGATCCATCTGTAGCTGTCCTAAAGAAGCTATTTTAGGATTTGACTCTGTTGGTTCTTTGGCTTCTGACTAGCTTGACAAGAGAGGCCGCCATGGTCTTTCTGAAATCCAGATGTCAAAAACGCTTCCGTGGATTTCTCTTGCTTGCTTTCTTTAGTGACATGTGATGAAAAAGAAAACTGCCAGAGGTGTTTCACTTTTTTTGTTTTCTGTTTTTTCCTTTATTTATCTTCAACTCCGTGGGTCTAGAGTTAGGAGACTGGTTTGTGTCCCAGCTCTGCCGGGAGCCAGCCAATTGGACTTGGATATTCCTTCTTCCTCTCAGTTTCAGTGTGAGGCTCATGGGAAGGTCACACTCTTATTTGGAACCTCAGACCCAGGTCCTGAGTTTTAGCTTCTGGACAGCCTCTCACCTGGAACGGTGGGGAGGCTGTGCCTCACCTGCCTCTCTTTTGACGCCCGCTTCTATACACAACAGCCCCTGGCCACCCCCTGCTTTCACTGCAGCCAGCTCTGCTCTGGAGGCACCACGTGCATCCCCACAGACCTGACTCTTGGCAGTCACTTTGTTCCCTGAGCCTGTTTTCTCATCTGCTTTGTGAAGATAAAACCCATTTCAAGGATTAACCTTGGAGGGAAGTGAAATGAGTTAACATGCAGTCATTACAAAAACTCAGTAAATATTCTCTCTTTCTATTTACTTTCTTCAATTATTCCTCTTTTGCGCAGCCTTTTTTTGACTTTCTGCCTTCTGTAAACTAGCCTTTGACATTCATTGCTGTGCGTCCCCCCATCTCCACAGGCAACAGTGGGGAGGCAGGTGTGCAAAGTCCCTCATGAAGACCATGAACCCTTTATTATCTGGCCCCTGCTCACTGCTCTAGTTTTGTCCCTCCCCAGTCCCCTCTGTCCATTCAGACTGATCACCCAGGGTCTCTAGCTAGCCCGCCATGTGATCGCACCTGGCTCTTTGGTGCCCGGGATGTTCCTCCTTCACCCACATACCTCCAACTGCCAGCTCCCCACATCTGCATATTTTAGCTTGGCCACCACTCCTTTCTAGCTCTATCTGACGTTTCTCAGGCAGGATCAGTTGTTCCTTCCTATACTCCAGTGACATCCTGAAGGTCCTGTATCACGGCACTTACAACTACTTGCCACAAACCTAACAGTCTGGCTCTCTGTTGTTCATGTCTCCCATGGAATTCTGAAGCTCCTAGAGAGATAGGGCCTGATTCTGGTTCATTTGAAGTCCCCATGGACTGAGTTTAGGGCCTGCAACATAGCAGCTACTCTCCGAATATTGTTAAGCTAACCGAAGTGTGGTTATGCCCTCAGGCCTGACCCTAGGCAGCATCCCTGTTTGAACCATGATGTTATAGACTGCCTGCCCTCATACATTTGCTGGAGGAGTTGCACGGTGTGGTGAGACCTTGCAGAGCCCCAGACTATAGTCATGTGGTCACATCAGCCTGTGTTTCACAGAAGCAGTATCCTCTAGCGGTTGTGTAAGGTCTAAATTACATGTATGTTACAGGGACTGCCAGGGTCCCGCCTGCTTGGCAAGGCAGACTTCTGGCTGTGGCAGACACACCTCCAGAGACATGCTACAGTGATATATAAAGCAGCCACATCTGCTGCAGGGACAATGGACACAGAAGCAAGCTCTGTGACCAACACACTTCCACACTGCTGCTCCTTGGCCTTCCTCCTCAATTTCAGCCAGTGACTCTAGAAGAACTTAAAAGGAGCTGAAAAGGATCCTGCGAATTTGTTAACGCACTAGCTTTTCATTTAAGGACATTTAGAACCATAGCATACCTGCCTCAGCAGGTGCTGCTGGTCCTAATCTAAGCTCCTTCACCCAGGCACTCGCTGTGGTAGCAGATTTTCCCACCCTACTATGAGTTGAGTGTGGCCTTTTGGGAAAAACATGGAACACTCAGGTTCTCTCAGTCATATAAGGCAGAAAAACTTCAAAACAACTGCTTTTCTATTACAATTCGGAAAGCAGGAAAGAACTAAGCCTGACGAGAAGCAGCTTGATCATCACAGGGTCATACTGAAGCAGGAAGGCATCCCGTAGAAGGTAGAGAAATTTGCATTTAAAATGGGCCCTCTCCTGAGCCTCACTTGGGTTAACTCACTAGTTCCTTGTAGAGACTGTATAGGAAGCTCTGACCTTTTTTACAGACCAGTAGGGAGGCTCAGAGATGAAGTGACTTGCCCAAAGGCACAACAAGGGAGAAGCAGACCTAGGCAGAAACCAGGTCTCTCAGACCTTAAATGAACAGCAGAAAACCAGTGGAGCCCCTGATAAGTATTTTAATCTTAATATAGATGTCCCTGGAATATTCAGTTACCAGTCTCTGAGAAAAACCAAAACCCACCCTTAGAGGCAGGACAAATCCGGAGACATGTTGGAATGATGTTCAGTGATTGGCAGGAGGTTCTGGGCAACATCATGCTGGACCTAGAGTCAGCAAGTAGGTCACAAAGGGCAGAAGGAGGGAGCTTGACAGTGGAGTGGCCACGCACAGGTTCCCTCGCACCACAGCTTCCTCCTGCACAGCGCTTCCAGTCCCTGCTCCGGCCTCACGGGGTCACGAAGGGGAAGCCAAGCTGAAGAAAACTGCTTTGACACAACCAAGATGAAGGTGTGGTGGGGAGACACAGACACTCTGATATTAGCTTCAGTGAAGTGTAATTTATGGACATAGGACAATGAGTAAAAATATTATACAGAATATCTCATATTTATCTGGCATTTTATACTTCATAAATTGTCTTCATAAAAAGTATCCCGTTTGATCTTTATTACGATAACTTCCTTTGATAGCCATTTTTGTTATAACAACTTTATTGAGGTTTGATTTACACGCCAGGCAGTTTATCCATTTAAGGTATATAACTCAATGATTTTTAGTTTAGTCACAGAGTTGTGCAGCCATCACCACAACCCACTTTAAAACATTTTCATTACCCCACAAAGTAATAGCTATAATTTTTTGAGCACCAATTATGTGCCAAGTGGTTCAAATTAATTCTCCCCAATCCTGAGTAACCCTGCAATGCATTCTGTAGACCCAGAACCTGAGACTTGAAGACACTCAAGTGACATGCACCTGGTCACAAAGTGAATAGGAGGTAAGAGTGTGTTGGAGTCCAGTCTGTGCTGCCCTAAAGCCCACACCCTGTCCCCTACATAGCTCTCTATCCTAGAGATGGCCCTGATCGCACAGCAATGGGGGGAGTCCAGAGTAGCAGGGACTTGAGCGCCTATCTGTCACTTCCCATTGTACTGCCAAGGCCATAGGGATAAGGCCCAGGGCCCTGGCTCCTTTCTGCCTCTGCTGGACTTGTCACTGTTTGGATCCAGCAGGCCAGGCAGCCCCATGAAGATGGAAAAGCTGCTTCCTCAGGAGGCCTATGCAGAAGGAAATCAATTAAAAATGACCTGTAATGCAGGCACCCAGGCCTTACTCTGCCTTTTGCAGTTTAGAGAAGAAGGGCAGCTGGTAGCCAATGGTATTAAGGGGAAATCTCATTGCTGAAGAAAAAAGCACCTAAAGGTCCTAAAATAAATGCTCATCTGTAGAAATGCAAGGTAAGGGATTGTGCTTTCCACGGCGGTGCTGGCTGGGATGGAAGGAGAGGCGCCTGACATTCTGACACTTCAGAGCTGGCTTCTTGAGAACAGCATCAGTCTCCAGCCCTTAGAAGCACTGCTGTGTTTTTTTGTTTTCCCTTTAATACAGAATAAATATGTATACATTTCACATAAGTGATTATCAGCACTTAAGGGGATATTTCCAATGCTCCATGTGCCACCATCATTCGTTAATACACAGTCTCTTTCCAGTTGTGTGCAGCAAGCTCTGTGATGCAAAGATCAAAACAACAGGAGACAAAACAAAAACCAATAACTAAGACACCGTCCTCGGCCTCAGGGAGAAGATCAACCCAGACACTGGTCACGACTGAGTGTACGTGAGGGGCAGTGAGGAGCTGGGTGTAGGCGCCCTTGCAGGCTCACCAAGCAGAGGCAGGCAGGCAGGGAGACTGCTTGGGGCAGGCGGTGTCTGGCTGAGTCTTAAAGGGTGAGTAGAGGTGGCTCCGTGGAGGCGGGGCCTGGGGGGGTGGTGAGCAGCTTCCTCTGGCTCTCTCACACCCTGATGACTGGTGGGTTATTTCCATTCTTATGAGCTCAGTTCACCCCTCTGCAAAGTGAGGATAGTGATTAGAATCTCCATAAGCATAAAATGAGATGATGCATATACAGGGACCTTCTCTTCACCCTCCTGTGGGACCAGCTGGACTCAGGTAGATTTAGGAACCAGATTGTACAGAGTACTCTGTCACTTTTCTGAGAAGCTGTCTCGGCAGCAAGAGGCCACTGCCACCTGATGACACTCTTTTTCCAATCCTTGGCCTTCTCTGAACTCGTAGATTCTTAACAGAAAAATAAAGGGCCGCAAACAACCTCCAGTTTACAGTGAGAAACTCAAGATTCAGAAAAACTAAATACCTCAGAATCACAGACTTTTACTGCAGAAAGAGAGCCAGGATTTATCTTATGCTTCCATCTCCTCAAGTTTCTCCCACTGAGTGATTTTCTAGCCCTGCATGGAGCAAAGAACACAACCACATACGACCTGGCCCCAGGCCAGAGCTTGTTTATATGCTGTGCTGACCCCTGACAGGCTCTCCCTCCCTGTGGCTGCATGGGCCACAGCTGGCTAAGGGAGCATTGGGCTGCTTGTTAACATGTGAACAGTATTATTTTCGAGTGCCCCATCAGATTATGTGCCCGAGTTCAGGCAATGGGCACGGCGCTCTCTGGATACTTCCAGTCATTGATTTCCGCGGGCTCCAGGCTCTCGCAAGCCTGGCTTTGAATTCTTGGCCTCCCATTTTTCCATCTCTGTGGCCTTGGGCAAGCTACCTAATTTTCTGCAGTAGGCAGATATACTCTCTCCCAGGGTGGCTGTGAGGATGGAGGTGGTAAAGATAAAGCATGTCACCTGGCAGTGGAGTGAGCCCATAGTGGGCCTAGGGTGTGGTGGGTGCCACTGCTTTGGTTTTGGTACACTCCCCAATGATTCTTTGATTGGATCACGTAGAGCTTTGATTTTTAGAATACAGCATATCTTTTCTCTTCAATTAAAAATAGCAACGGGGAAGGATTTCTCTTTTTTACTATAATTGATCTATGAAGCTTAAGGAGAAAACAGTCTTCTCTTTGGGCATGATCCAGATGTCAATGTTTATGCCATTTCCTTGTCTGCTCAAGGTCCCTTCTCATTCAGGATGGATGACTCCGGAAGGTAGCTGCTTCCTTTTCACTTGGCATTGTACTTTCATTATAAAACAGAGCATAGGCTAGTAGTGTTCTGCATAGGCAAATAGATTCCCATATGATGTACCACATAAATTTAGAATACCAGTCTTATAACTAACAATT
Organism: Tarsius wallacei; assembly: GCA_963574415.1. Classification (NCBI taxonomy): domain Eukaryota; kingdom Metazoa; phylum Chordata; class Mammalia; order Primates; family Tarsiidae; genus Tarsius; species Tarsius wallacei. The sequence continues at coordinate 34,041 of CAUYQG010221422.1, forward strand.
ATCTCCCAATGAAAGTTCAATTTAATTATATGTGGATAGTCCTTTTAAATCCAACTCCTTGATTTGTATTTAAATGTCATCATTATGACTTCCCTGGTGAGGTTATCAGCTGTTCAAAGACTGAATCATATGATATGGTATTTTAAAAATCACCACTTTTTTATAGACTTCAAAAATCACAGCACCTTTTTTTAGTGCCAACTCTTGACTATTATTGTCACATTTGGCCATAAAATTAAACACGAAAATTGGCATTCAATAATAGTATTAGTTTTATTTAACTCCGACTTATCGAAGACGAACAGAATCGAGTAGTGGTAGACACTGTCTGCAGGGGAGACAGGGAGTGCAGCACTAAGAGTAATGAGTAGGTTGAGGACCAACAGGAACTGAGTTTGGTATTTGAAATGAAGGCTTCCATAGCCTTTCATTTTTGGTTTTCCACGTTAGGTTGTCTCCTTAACTTCTCAGTACCTAGTCTCTTCATCTGTAATATGGGATTCATAATTCTGACAGCAGCTACTTTTTTTTTTTTGAGTTGGGGTCTTACTCTGTCACCCAGGCTGGAGTGCAGTGGCACAATCACAGCTCATCACAGCCTCAGTGGGCTTAGGCAGTCCTTCCCCCCCCTCAGCCTCCTGAGTACCACTTTGCCCACCTAATTTTTTGATTTTTTTTTTTTTTTTAGAAGAAATGAGGTCTCATTATGTTGCGTAGGCTGGTCTTGAACTCCTGGGCTCAAATGATCCTTCCACCAAAGTGCTGGGATTACAGGCATGAGCTGCTGCACCCAGCTAGCAACCACTGTTTATTGAGTACTATTTGTATACTGGGCACTTTGCTGACTGTTTAGTATCACCATCTTATTTAATCTGAACAAAATCTTATAAAATGAGGTTTGTTCTCCTCAATCACAGTGTTTTGTACACTGTGAGTATAATTGTGAGTAAAATGACTAATACAGGAATAAAGTGTCCTGAGGGTTTTATGTAGTTGGACAGGCCTCCTTGAAGAGCTGAAATTTGATCATGTGTTTTATGAGATCTTCAGAAGTCCTGCCTTGGAAGATTTGTGTAGGTGTGGTCCTCTTCTCCACCTGGGATTCAAGTCTAATCCCCTCAGCTAACTTGTAGGGACCCTCTCAAGTGCCACCTGTGTTTATATACATGAGCACCTTCCTTGTAGAGTGACCAGGGACCCAACTGGCATGCATCTCATTTTACAAGAAGTTTAGGTATACAGAAGTGAAGGCATGTGTGGAAGAGACACAGATGACTGAGAAAACCCTTGCCTCACAGAAGTTCCCAGTGCAGGCCGGAAGATTGCTCCCTGGGTCAGTCAGCACATGGCTGTGTCAGGGACCAGCCTCCTTTCCCTCTACCCGTTCACCAGGAAGATGCCTCCATCCTGATGTTGCTTGCAAAAGTCCTTCTGTTCCTGAGAGAGTACTAGATACAAAGCTCAGACACTGGATTCTTGTCCAGGTCAGATCCTCACTGTGGGCAATACACCTTGTCCTTTGCATAGGGCCCTAACTTTATTTAAAAATGGAGCAATAATAACTAGCAAAATAGGCATTACTCAAAAGGGAAAAGGTCCTGTGCTATCATCTCTCGGGAGCCTACCTAAAAGACCACTTCTATGGTCATGTGTTCTCTTTTCTATATTATTCCCAAAGATAATGATTTCCAGCCTTTTTTGTGTGTTTTGTCAGAAATGTCAGTCACATTTTAAAGTTACTTTTTAAACACTTTCTAATGGGGACTTGCACAAATATTCTTTGACATGCGCTGCCCAACCCCAATAAAAGATCTCACCTGCATGTTCAAGCTTAAACCTTGATTGAGGAGAGATGGGAATGTGTGCACCAAGCTGAGGTCAGTGCTAGCTTGTGGGTGGGCTTCTCTCTAAGATGCTGCATGAGCATGGTAAGCATTGTGGTGTTAACTTGTTATCATGGTTTTATCGCTTTGTTGGTGTTGTGAAAGTGGCTTGCTAATTGAGAAAGTAGTTTTCAAGTCTAGGGTCCTGAGCTGGTCATAAGCAAGGACTGGCTGTGGTAGACCCCATCCCAGCACTCAGTAAAAACATTAGAATCCTCCCAACTGTTCCTCTAGCTCAGGCAGTGCCAATTGCATTCCATAGAGATGCGCAGGGAAATGAAGGGCCTTGTCCCAAGATTACCTCTAAGTCAGGGCAGAGCTGGGGATCCAGCCCAGGTGGTAGGCTCTGAAGCCCAAGTTCCGTCTTCCACCCTGGGCCAACTTGATACCCACTGTGGTGGACAAGGTGCCACCCATTGCACCTCAGACCTGCCCTCTTTGGAGGGTGATTACAGTAGATGGTCTCTCATCCCCCTTCTTCTCAGTGGCTCTGGAGTTCTCCTTCACCTTTCAGCACCTGGCTTTACCCAAACCATCAGGTCATTTCTCCACAAGTCATTCTTAGCCCAGCGGCTGCCTCTGTGGCATGCTCTCCAGCAACCTGCTTGTGGTTAGCTCTGTATACACATCTCTCAAGCTGCCCACCGTCACTGGGAGCTCTTCTGTCTACAAAATTGACAAGCCTCAAAACACAATGACTTCAGCCATGAAAAGTCCTGCTAGCTCTCCAGTTGGATTTAGAACAAAGTTACCTACCAGGACAGCCAGGGCGATGGTCTCCCCTTCCACAATGCTGGCCCCTGAGGCTGTTGTACACAACACAGCAGCGTCTTCTGGCAGGTGGTGAGCTCAGGTGTAGAGTCTCCTTTATAGGAAAACTTCTTACAGTTTGCAAGTCAGTGCTGTCGAGGCTTTCTGATAGGGAGGAACAATGAGGGGACATAGGTTTAGGGGCTGTTCCTAGGATGATGTGGATAGCAGTATGGAGATACTGGGCAATGCTCCTTTGTGGTTTGGGGAAATAGTCCTTGGCACTTGGAGTAGGGCTGATCTGAGTTGGAATCCTGGCAATAGGATTTTAAGCTGGGTGGCCCTAGGTGAGCTACTCCATTTCTTAGTACCTCAATTTTGTTACTGTAGGAAAAGAAATGCTGCCTTTGGGGTGCTTCTAGCAGTTCCCAGGGATGTTGGAGGGAGAAGGCAGTTGTAAATTTGGTCATGCAGGCAGCTGGCATGTGGGGACAGACTCTGCAGTCACTGGGTCTCTGTCCCATGCAGCTCTGCAAACAATATGAGCAAGAAATGATCTCCTTTCAGGTACTCTGCTAGGCAAAGGAGAACCGACACTAAAGACAAAACAGAGGGAACTGAGTCTAGAGACAGGCTCTGAGCTAGGTGGCATATGTGCCTAGAGCTTCAGCCTGTCACCCATAGCATAAAGCAAACTGTGGCCTTTCTGTGTGGGACTTGGCACATAGTGTTCCTCACATTTTCTTTTCTTCCCTTTGCAGTTTCATGGGCACACTTGACTACAGTGTTGTTAAGATTGGAGGTGGATAATATAGTATGATGCTTACTCAACCAGAAATTGTTTGAAAGATACTCCCAGATAATCACACAAATGTCATTCCAGTGACCGCAGCATCCTTTTGCTCTGACCCTAAGGTTGCTGCCTGCTGGAGTGTTTCTTCCTTTTGTGTTCGACAGAGAGAGAGAGCCTGATGTAGGGACTATTTTCAAACTCAGCTGAAAGGTAAAAGTTATTAGTTCCTTTTGGGTTATCAGGCAGTGAACTTAAATTGGCCTTTTAGTGAAACGTAGGAAATATTCTGACCTTTTGTTTGAAGAGAGTACTAGTTTGCTTCAGTCTGCCTTTGAGGTGGGGAATAAGGAGAGCTTTTGCTGGATGGAAAATTAGAAACTCTCTTGCTTCATATGTAGATAACTCACAGGGAAGAAAGATACATGGTTAACAAACTCATGAAAAGATGTTCAACCTCAGGGGTAATGCAGACCTGCAAATTAAAACATCAATGAGGCAGCATTTGCCTATTACTAGCAAAGATTAAAAATTGATCATCACCAGTATTGACAAGGGTGCAGGAAGAAAGAGAGAGAGAGAGAGAGAGAGAGAGAGAGAGAGAGAGAGAAAGGCGGCACCTGCCTGCACTGTTCAGGAAACATGCCTCTGAAAAACCCGAGAAGGAACTCAGTACTCTGTATCTAAGCCTTAAACATTTCACTCCCTCACATCAGTGATTCCAGTTCTAGAAATAGATCCTAAGAGTCAGTCATAAATGCAGGGAAAAAAAAAAAACATTAAGCACCAAGTTGCTTCTCAGGCCATTTTTTTACAATAGTAATTTTTTTAAAATGGAAAAGATCTGAGAGTAGAATAGTTATGTAGATTATGATACATCCATATGATAGAATATTTTATAGACTAATTTTTAATGATGTGAAAATATTCATAGTATATTAAGAGAATAAATCAAGACTCCAAATTGTGTGTAGGTATAGATTTATATATATAACAGCACATAATGATTCATACATATACATATATAATGATTTAAACTATGTTAAATACAAAAACTTAGGGAAAGGCTGTAGAATTTAAATATTAGCGTTTGAGTCTAAGATTTGGGTGCTTTTATTTTCTTTTTTATGCTTTTTGCTGTTTTCCAACTTTTTGCAATAAGCTATCTGCTTAGAGAACCAGACTAGAGCAGTAAATGTGTTTTTATAAAAAGTATTTTTTGCCACAAAAGCCCTGCCCTCTGTGCTGACGAGAGTGTCTCAAGCTCTTGCGCAGCTCAGCCCCACACGTCACATCTCGGGCCAAGTGCTGTAGATTTATTAATACTGCAGTGGTTCCTTCCCAAACTGTTGTAGCTACCAAGACCACTTCTTTGAGGTTAATCTTGTGTTTATACCCCCTTAACAACACTTCCTCTCGTTCCTGTTTGTTAAAGGGAATAGCCACAAAAGCCAATTACAGCATGATTTTGCTGAACATTTTGGACATTGCAGAGTCTATGTGATAATACAAAACTCCTACTTTAATAGACTGGTCAAATAAGTCACCTTTCAGTTGGAGCCAGAACTCAGGGGGCCTAACATGCAGAAATTCATTTTCTTTCCTCTCTCCCTTGATCTATTCATGTAATGCACCTTTCCTGAGTACTTTCTGTATGCCTTATTTTGTGCTGAGAAGCAGGGTTTCAAATATCAGTAAGATCCAGTCCCCACCTATGTGAATATTATTGTGGACTGGAGTGGAGACAGGCTATAGAAGTTCATTAGAGCTTTCAGACATGTGGGCTGTGTGCTTTCCAGACCAAGTTCTTCAGGTGGGAACCGGGGATGCGTGGAACGTGGGTATAGGTATGAGGTCTGGGCAAGCAATGATGAGGAAGATGTAAACACTGACTTGCAGGATCAGGGAAGGTTTTTAATTCACTCATTCATTGATTCAACTCATTATGTGTTGAGTCACTGCAGTGTGCCAGATGGGATTCTAGGCTGGGGAAACTGGTCAACAAGACCAAGAGGCTATCTGCCCTCAGGGAGCTAAATTCCAGTAGAATTGATAGACAATTAACAAATCCAAATCGTCAAACTATGATAAATGCTCTGACAGAAGGAAATTGGATGCTGCAGTAGAGAATGGGGGGAGGAGGGGTTAAGAGAGAATGCTGCTGTAGCCAAGGCGGCCTGGGGAGGCCTTTCCCAAGCTCCAGCCTCAAAATGGAAAGGGTCCAGCTGTGCCAGGGCCCGGGAGAAGAATATTCCAGACATAGAGGGGCAGTGAGTGTAAAAGCTGAGGCAGAGAGAGTTTGGTGTGTTTTAGAAACTGTCAGAAGGGTAAGAGAGTTGGACAAGCGCTGAGAGGGGAGGCTTTGTGGAGGATATGATCTAAAGCAGAGACCTGAAGGGAGGACGGGCAGCAGCTCAAGAGACAGGAAGCTGGGAGTGGTAGCCTGGGGTCCAGGGCAGCTGGAGGGTGGGGTATGGTGAGCAAGCCCACCTGGCTGGAGGAGTTCACCATGGGGAGGTGGCAGGAGGAGGTCAGAGGATGAATGGGGAGTTCCCGGGGCTTTGGGGGTCCCCAGGCTTAGGTAATTGCCAGCATTCTTTGTGATTGTCCACAAAAGAGCTTAAATCACAATCCAGCCCACTGTCTGCAGTGCACTGAGTGTTGTCTGCCTTACCCTGTTACAGAATTGAAATTTTTCTCTGGGATAACTTGAGTCTTCTCAGAGATTTGAATCTATGATTGTGTCTTCAGCTCCAAACTGTGTGTTGAACCAGCTTTGAAGTCAGAGCCACCTTGGGAGTCTATTATTTCATTTTCTTGGAATGAATCCATTATGAATTACTAGCGATAATGACTCATTATACCATCTCATGCTGGCATGTGCTGATTCTGCAACAGCAAGCAGAAGAAATTGCCCTCCTGATTAATCCTCTGCTGTGTTTTCTCCTTCTCTTAGAATGGCTATTCAAGTGGACAAGTTCAACTTTGACAGTGTCCCAGAATCCCCTGGGGAGAAGGGGCAATTTGCAAATCCAAAGCAGCTGGAAGAAGAGAGGCAGGAAGCCCGAGGCCTGGAGATCAACAGCAAACTGGACATCCATTGGAGAATCATATCCTTTCATGGTGGCCCACATGAACCTTGATGCACCCTGGCCCAGGGTCTCTGACCACTGAGAAGCACCCAAGAGGGGTCTAGCTCCTGAATTTTAACCATAGATAGATCAGGAATGCCATGGCAAGGAGATATGGACCAAAGGGTTGGCATTTAACCTCTTTAACGCTTCAAAGGCCCCACTTAATGAAGTATTGATTGGGTGTGAGGAAAGGTCTTAGAGCTGATGGTGTTCTTGTCTTTGGATCACGTGTCTCTTGCCAATGTTGATATTCAGGTTAGTGACAGGTTCTAATGGCCACCTATCCGTACCAGGCTCAAGGAGTTCACAGACTGACAGCTGAAAACACGGGTGCAATTGTCTGAGAAGCTGAAATCGGATTGTACAACTTACCGAGGCATAAAGATGCCATTTTGAAAAGACTGAGAGAGTTTTCAGAAGGACTATGCTATAAAAGAGTGTTTTAAAATAACTGAGCCTGCTCTGAACTTCAGATCACTGCCTGGCTCATAGTAGACTCTCAACTAAGTGAATGCTCTGGAAAAGACCCAGGGTCACTTGCTTGTTTGTTCTGCAATCTTTCCAGAGCACCTACTTTGCAGTCATGTATTTTGTGAAGCACTTAGAGGCTGAGATGCAAAGACAAGGTCTCATTGCAGTTGTCCCATCTAGTAGAAAGCAGATGTGTCATCTGAGAATTAAATACACTGCAGGGAGGTAAGGACAGAGCCTTGCACCAAGTGCTGTGACCTTATAGGAAGAAACTGTGGGGTGAGATCAGTCAAGGAAGGCTTCACAGAGGAGGTGACATTTGAGTGGCTACTGGGTGGATAAAAGTTTGTCAAAGGGACAAGGGTAGGAAATGTCCCAAAGATACCGAAGAGAGAATGACTTGCTCAGAGAACATCTTCCGGAAAAAGGCAGCTCTGATGTGAATGTCTGTTAATGATCTTAGTCATGCATGGATTCTGTGGGAATGGGGATGCTCAAATTGCACTGCATGGTCTCAGATTCTTCCAGGTGGCCTCCTAGATTCTGAAAATACCCTCAGTCTACACAGAGCATAGGTTCCTGAGGCAAGTTCCTTTGTTCAAGCCAAAGTGACTTTGGACCTGGTAGACCCACTGTTTCCAAGGAGTTTGTGACAAATAAGCACTTCACATGTAGATAGAAGGCTTTGTGAACCAGACACTAAAAACAGAGTGCTTGGGGACTCACAGAGTAAGCAGAAGCAGCCTGTTGTGGAGTCCAGGTGCTGCAGGGAGAAGTGAAAAGGTAGGGATGATGGGGGTTGTCTTTCTCTTGTATTCCCCACAGAGCTCAGCACAAAGTCGGGGGGCAGTCAATTCTTGCTGATCGAATGAGTAGAATGATGTAGCAAGGAAGCACGTCAGGCGTTCATTCACACTACATGCCACGCATGCTGCGGTCATCATCTCATTTAATTCTTCCACATCTCCCCAATCAGCACTGTCGTTTTCATGGAGAAAATGTATCTTGGCCTGGTGAACTGACTTTGCCTATGAGGCCAGCTAATAAGGGGTGGAGCCAGGGACTAACCCTGGTGGGCTTGCTGGCAAAGTGCCCACCCCAAGTCCCAGACTTCAAGGAGAAGGGCCATGCAAACAATTTACATACTGTCAGGCTGGGAGATGAGGAGCAGTTAGCACTCACCTCCTGGTATCTGTGTTGTGACGCGGGAGCCAAGGAGTCACTTAGGTCTTTCTGACAGGCTGAGGGTTGGAGAGGCTCTGTATCTTCTGACTGTGGAAGCCTGTACGTGAGGCAGGAGATGCCCGTCATCCGGGGTCTCGGAGCCTTAGCTTCACACAGGGAGCCCTATGCAGAGCAAGGCAGACCTGGATGGGGCTGATGCAACCCTGGCTCAACACCAACAGCACCAGTGGGGGAAGGGGTATTGTGCTCAGGGTAGCCAGTAGGAAGGCATCCATTCTTGTGAATGATCTCGCTCTGGGCTCAGATAAAAGTAGGAATCTCAGGATGGTTGGAATTGCGACCCTGTGTCCCCACACTCACAGAGATCAGGGCCTCCTCTCTCCAGGTCTCATGAGTGCTGGGCACAGGGGTGCGCCCTGCTAGTATCAGAGCTGCCACTTCCCAGGCACTGTCCCCCACTGGGTGTTGTGCGGGACCGTGTTGCCCATGTCTCAGCAGCTCAACTCCCACGACTGTTTCACTACCTCAGCTTGCAGATGCAAATCACAACTCAGATCCATGTGGAATGTGGAAGAACCAACACTAGAACCCCAATAGCTTGCTTTTGAGACAGCGGTCCTTGCCCAGTGCATGCTGCCTACTGATGGGATTATAGTAGCCAACAGAACACTTATGTTCTTTGAAAACTATTATCAAAAATGCACAGAAAATACCTGTGTATTTGACTCCCTTATCTTCTATATATTTGCTTAATAATTTATGCAACAAAAATTTATTGATTGCTTACCATGGGCCAGGCACATCTATTCTACACGTTTACTGATTGAAAGTTTATGAGAGATTGTCCTGATACAGAAATTTAGTTAGAGAGAATTAATAATAAGGACATCTCTCTTCTCTCTCCACCCTCCAAGCACTCTCTTTTCCCTCTTTTTCTCTCTCATCTGGTAATGACATCTGGCATGGGATGAATAGCAGACTTTTGCTATTGTAAACCTGCATCCAAGCAGATGGAAAGACCAAAGATTGAATTGGTTAATAATTTCCTGATGCATTTTGATACTATTTTCTAAATATTTAGACTTCATAAAAATATTTGAGCTTAATTTGACACCCATCCATAGTTAGATCAATTGCCCATATGTAGCACAGAAGGCTGGGTAGACATGTTTTAAAGGAAATGGGGATCTTGCAATGGATACACACTTGTCTATGTTGTATCTACAAGATAAGCAGCCATAGGATGCCAGAGCTCCAGTCCCAGTCTTCACCTGTTAGTGGCACACATTCCACAGACTTGGTTGTACTTAAGTGGTGGGTTCTGGAGTTGCCATCTGGCTAAGGGGAGGGAACAGATGCAGAGATGGACACTTGCTCTATGCCACTGAAGTCCAAAACAGCAACTTCCGTAAGGTCCAGGGCAGCAGTGGTGGACAGTGTTCTGAGCATATCCAGAGCCTGGAGAGTAGCAAGGATCTAAGACGCTCTGTGTGTCTGGTCACTCAGCGAGATGGGAGAGGCCCAAAAGGGCCTCATGTGCCACGCTGTCCTTAGGGCTGGGGGACCCAGAAGGCGGAGTGTTGGTGTGGCTAGATTGATGTCTTAGATAGCTGCTCTGGCCACAGTGTGACAATTGGGTTGCAAAGAAGCTATGGGACCTGGGGAAGTCGGTGGGTGGAGGAGCTGCCACCAGGAGCAGTTCTAGGCCAGGGACCACGAGGGACTGGACAAAGGGAGTGACATGGGAAGGAAGTGAGGAGGCAACCTCTTGCCACTTTAATTCAGTGCAGGGACACTCAACACTGGCGCCTGCGGAGTTCAGACTTGGGAGTGATCCTCTGAGCTTCTGTCCCTCCTTCCCTCCTTACAACCCTCTCTTCTTCCCTCCCTCCCCACTTCTTTCTCTTCCTCCTCCCCCTTTCCCCCACCCCCCTTCCCCATTTCCCTTCATTAGAGACAAAGGGTTAAACACAGTGGCCTTTGTTTCTGACTCCCTCTCCCAGTTGTGAGTGGGCACCCCCAGGGCTCTCCTTCTCAGAGTGCAGAGCTGGGAGCTTTAGTGGCCTCTGGGTAGACCCCAGCCTGCTGACCAGCCCCTCCCTGAACCTTTCTCTCTGAGCCTCATACCTGCTCTGTGAAAGAGGCACAGGCTTGTCATAAGGAGCCTGGGGAAGAGAGATCACAATGAAGACACTTAGGATCCCATCCCAAGGAACTGGCGAGGTGCCCCCCCAAGCCTCCTGTAGCAGGTGTGGTGGGCTGTGTTCTGTAGGGGACAGGGTGACCTCACTTGGAGGAGCTGGCCCAGGAAAGACAGCCATCCAAGAGGTGGTGAGCACAGGGGACCTTAATGGTGTTTTCATCCCTGGAATTCACTGTTTCTGCGGGGATTTACGCTCTTTGGCACTGGGCCTCACCAAATGAGCTAATGGAGTAGATACTTTTTTTTGTCTTTAAGAAGTCTCTTTTCTTAAACCCTATTTATCATTTTTATTATCATTATGACTATGAAAAACACTTTTTGTTTGGCTACTATGTGCTAGCTACTTAATGTGTTGTCCTCGCTACACCCCACGAAATCTGTGGTCACATTTCTTGTGAGAGGCTGGGGAACTCACCCAGCAGGCAGGAGCCCAGCATAGGTGGTCAGACACTAGTCCTCCTGCCAGTCCCCTCCCTGCGTGACCTTGGTCAACGTCTTCACTCTTTGCTTCTGTTCTCACTGTGAAGTGGGATCAGTGACAACTCCTACCTCACGGGGTGCTGTGCAGGACATGCCCCTGCTCCCATGGTGCCCACCAGGGTCCAGCGTCCTCTCTGTGCTGTCTTGCTATTGTGCACACCACATATTGGAAACCCTCTCCTGTCTTTGTGCTTTTATCCTTATTCTATTTCAAGATCAAAGTCTTTACAAAGGACTCCTCATACTCAAAAATCTATTAAGTTCTTTCTATACATTTTCTAGTCCTTATTGCTCACATTAGCCTGGTAATTTTTAAAGGGAACCTCACCCCCAAGAGCTCTTTCTTGATAAGAATTTCCTTGTTTGTAACGTCTGTGCGGTTTCTTCAGGGGGTGGGCGTGTGTCTGCCGGGCACAGGCAGCATCTGGCCCCAGAAAGCCAGGCTTCTTTGATATATAGTAATGCTTTGGGTATAAAACATATGCTTACTTTTAGCTCCTCGGTACCTTCTTCTTTTAACCTTTTTACTCTCCAGCCAGCAATATTGGACAATTATACTGAACTTGGAAAAGATATAGCCAACTCTCTGTGAACTCTGTTAATAGTAGATAATAGCCTTTAGCACATGATCCAGATAGGGATAGAACTACTACGTTGTTGAGGGCTAGGGCCCTGGGGTCAAAGGCTGGCCCTGCTGCACCCAGCATCTGCACGTGGCAATGAAACCTGCTGCAGGGTGTTGCTATTAGGATGAGTTCTAAGAATCACCTGCACTTTTGATCACCTACAAGTCAGGACCCCAAAGCTCGTGTTATTTTCCTGTTGACTGCTCCAACTGAGGGCCACACCTGTAAGGTGCAGACATAGTCTTGACCCTGCCTGGAAGGTGTCAGCAAATGTGAATTCACCTTGCCCAGTTCCTCCAGAAAGACCTCCTGCTGCTCTGTGACCTGACCTCAGTCGAGGCTCTGCCTTATTCATCCTTTAAGGTGGACCTTGCTGTCTACTTCTCAGAGCCTTCCCTGCCACTGACCTCCCTCCCATTTCACCCTGGCAGCAGCTGCCCCTTCCCTTGGGTTCCTGCAACACCTAGTGCATCATTCTTGTTTGTGACAGTCTTTAAAAAGTACAGAAAATTAACTTTTTTTTTCCTGAAGACTGTCTCCCTTGCCAGATTGTGCTGTCTTGAGGTCAGGCGGAATCCCATTCATTCAATGGCTGTTTATTGAGGACCTACTGTGTGCCAGAAATTACAGTGAACAACAAGGAACACCATTATGCACAGAATCAGATGTGGGCCCTGCCCTGATAGAACATATTCTTTTTTCCCCAGCCCTGGTACTGAATATGATCCCTAGCACATAGGTATTAAGACTGTTTGTTGAATGAATACTTTCCATTTCAATGATGTGGCCAACAGAATGAATACTGGCTTATCTGTGCCATCCTGAGGGCTGTGATGAATTTATGAAAGGAGTTTGTAATGAACAAGATGAGTCTGTATTGAAGCCCGGCTCCTTTTCCAGAGGCAGCCCTGCACAGACCATCTGTGGTGGAAACGGGAGAGGGACAAGCTTTGAGCAAGCTTGGGGTCAACTTGCCTTCTCATTTTCCTTGTTTTTGTTGCAAATCTCTCTTCAAAGAGAATTTTGGGGATTGGTGTGAGACTTGCTGACATATCCTAATCCAACCCGTTAAAGAGAGACAACTGAGTGCACAGTTTGGCTGATCACCATGAAGGCTGTTGCCCTGGACCATCTGGGCAATCTCTTCCAGTGGTCTGATAAGCATTCGCTTCTCGTATTCTGTCTGGAGAAGTATTTTTAATCAATTTGGCTACCTTGCGAGTGAGGCAGAGGCTTAGGGATCCCAAGGCAAATGGGACTTCAGAAGTCTGGGAATCTCCTACCCTGATGGGAGGTGGAACATCTCTGCAAGATACAGGGGCCAAATGAACCCACATGACTTGGAAAGTGGAAGGATGTGATCGGCAGGTGTGGCCTCAGTGCAGGGGCCTTCATCCTCTGGGAACCGCCTTCCCAGGCAGAGGGGTCCAGGGACAGCTCAGCTTGGGTCTCATGCTGTCATTGCTTAGTGCTGTGTGTGTTTGGCCTTGCAGATAACAGTTACCTTATACAAATTGAAGATGCTCAGCACTGACTGAGACATTTGTCAGCTGTTTTTATTTGAGGTTTCACAAGTATAACCCTGTAAGAACTTCAGGTATAGTGTCCAGGATTTGGGTGATCATGACCAGGACAACCCACCTGGAATACAGCCACACCTGGGTTTTTTTCTCAGTTTCCAAGACTGCTTTTTTGCCAATGAGGAGAAGCTGTCTTCAGCTGACCTCTCCTCCCTTTTAAGACAGAGGCAGGGATTAAACTGCTTGCCCTGTCCTACATAGGCTCCCCCTTCAGCCTCTCAAATTGGCTTCTCATTTATTCTCAAAGATGCTTCCTAATGGAGCTCTGTCTTCTCACCTCCTAAAAAAAAAAATTAAATATCTTTAAACAAGACTGTTAAAACACAGCACACTCTGTTTTTCTAAGAGTCATGTTTGGAGAAATAGTTTTGTCTAAATGAATTTTAATACAAACGGCTCCTGTCATCAGTACAGCTGATTCCTTGATCATCTTAAGTAAAATGCAGGGTTGCATTTTGTATCTGCCTTGAGGGAACTTGGCTTCTCTTGCTGTTTGTAATACCTCAGTTCAGAGGCCTTTAATCTCTCAAAGCAGGGAAACTTTGCCAGCCATAGAGAAACCTTGTGCCTGGCCAATGAGGCCATCACATCACCCTGACTGTTTGGACTTTGGGGGCAGGGGATAAGGTGGGAGAGGCACAGATTTGATAGCTGTCTCTCCCAAATCCAAATCTGGTGGCAATGCACACCTTAAAGTTACTTTGAAAGCAATCAGGCTGGGCTCAGTGGCTCAGCCTGTAATCCCTCGCTTGGGGAGGCTGAGTTGAGTGAATTGCCTGAGCCCGCGGGTTCGAGACCCGCCTGGGCAACTTGGTGAGACCTCATCTCTACAATAAATTAAAAATTAGCCGGGTGTGGTAGCGCACGCCTGTAGTTCCAGCTACTTGGAAGGCTGAGGCAGAAGGATTGCCTGAGCCCAGCAGGTCGAGGCTACGGTGGCCGGGAGCGGCCACTGCACTCCAGTCTGGGCAACAGAGTGAGACACCAACTCAAAAAAAAAAAAAAAGAAAGAAAGCAATCAGGGTTTGACACATGGAGAGCACAGATTTCAGATATGGCTCATGAGAATGGGGGAAGAGCCTTCCCCGGTATCCACGGCATTGCTTCAAATCTGCATGTGTGTGTATGTGCTTACATGCACACATGGATCTATATGCATTGTGTTGGTGTGGATGGGTACATGTTGGGCATGTACATATTCTGTGTATTTTAAATGAGACAATTATTGTGAGCATGCGTATCTTATATAATAGAATCATAAAATTGCAGAGCTTAAATAACAGCTAACACCCATATGGCATTTACTCAATGCCAGGTACTGTTCTGAGCAATTTGCATAGATTTATTCACTTACGTTTCACAACAACTCTCTGAAAGAGTTTTTAATCAACATTTCACAGATGAAAAACTGAGGCCCAGTGAGGTTAACTCACTTGCTTCAAGTCTCTCACCTGGTCAGTGGCAAAACTGGAGTCACACATAGCAGGTTGCCCTCTGCCTTGTGCTCCCAGCTCTATCTAGGAATCACACAAGAGCCCTCTGGCTTCTGGCATGGCCTTCCAGACATTCCCACTTTTTAGAGGAAGCCTGTAGAGATGGCAGCATTCCTTGGGCACACGTTGATTGGTATCTGTCTCCCCATGCAGGGCTCTGTCCATTTCACCCACTCTCCAGGGTGGGACTCTAGAGTATTCTCATCCAAGCAAGATTTGCAGCAGTGAACCAGTTGCAGACCTCTCCCCTTGGCAGCACATCACATCGTGTGGTGTTTTCTGTCCAGCTGGGTGTCTGACACCAGGGAGCTCCGCCGAGATGCTGGGGCACTTACTGAGATGAGAACAGCCACAGCATCAGCGTTCTGAAAGTTCATGATGCAAATTAGAAAACAAAGTCATGGGAAAGAGGCTCATTAATCATTTAAAGCAGTCTTTCCATTAGTGTAATTTCTATTTATGACAATTTGCTAATTTATTTGATCTGAAGTGGGGCTGGGCTAAGTCCCTGCACCTGTAGTTACTCACTCCAGATCTGGCACGTGGGATGCAGATAGCCTATCTTCCAGTGGGGGGAGAGATGCCCCAAATGAAGGCATGCCCCACCAGAGAGCACCCACTTCACGCTGCTCACCTCAAAGCCAGTGTGAAAGCCTTTGCATCTGCTTCTCTCATGACAGATTTCCAGCTTTTGCTCAGTAGACCTTGGATAATAACCAGCCATTCTTAGCGTAGCACTTGTTTCTCCTTTGAGACATGAGGCTGACACACCTCAGGTCTACAGGTTCAGAAGCAAACCTCACAAATCCCTGTTGGGCTTCGTGTTCCCCACAGGCAGAGCTCCCTGGGCAATCATTTTTTTCTAAAATGTCAAACCAAGTCCATGGTAAACTTCAGTCACATAAATATAAACAGGATCTCAAAAGCTGCCCAGTGGTTTCAAATGGCCTTTGATTGTGGTACATTACCAGATATTTTACTGCTAATGGCCTAGCAGAAAATGACAGAGAAGGTATTTTATTAACCTGCATTTTCTTTGCATCTGGCTGTGTTTTTCAGAGATTTGGAAGTGAACATTCATGGTTCCCAAGACACATAGATTAACTAAGACAGTATGCGTGAAAACACTTGTAAACAAAAAGGCTCTATACTAATATTGACTAAATGATTAAATGTAATAAATAATGAAGAATGACAAATAATATCAAATAGGAAATAGCCCTTGCACAAGAGCCTGGGCTTCTTAGAAGTAGGAAGAATCCCATCTTGGTGTTTTTGTCCCCAGCACCTAATGGCATATGTAGCCGGTATTAATAAATTCTTTAGTATGTATCAAGGTACTCAGAGTCAAGTGAGCAGGCACTGTGTGGCAAAGGCAGGATGGGCACTTTGCACAATGTGGTGATGATAGCCAGGGAGGAGGAACAGGTTGGCCTCTGGGATGGGGGTGGATCAGAGGGGACATCCCATATGAGGTGATGTTTGAGATCTACAAGACAAGTAGGTGTTCACCAGAATGACAAGGCTGAGAGTATTCCAGGCAGTTGAACATGTCTCTGTCTCTGTCTCTGTCTCTGTCTCTCTCTCTCTCTCTCTGTCTCTCTCTCTGTCTCTCTCTCTCACTCTCTCTCTCTCTCTCTTTCTCTCTCTCTCTCACACACACACACACACTAACACACGTACAGACATACACACATGCACTCATGTACATGAGAGTGCACAGTCTGTGTGGGGAGAGGACTACAGGAAAAACAAGTCATGAGAGAGCTTGTATTTTTGTGCTAGGGAGTTGGGATTTTGTCCCAAGAGCTCTGGTAGTCATTGAAGAATGTGGAGCCAAGGAGTAATATGATCAGCGTCACTGCAGTGGTATGGCTCTAGTAGAATAATGGAATGCAGCCTTCCTCTCCACTTGCTCCTCGCCTGGCATGGTATGTCCATGACATGTCTGGTTCTGTATGGTAGGATTGTGCCGCCTGCCTTTGAAAATTAAGCACCAGAGTCTTCAGGCAGTACCGGCCTGTCTCTGCTCTCTCCCCCGGCCTCCTGAGCCCTAGCTCCTGGTGAGGCCTTTAAAGAGTGTTGAGTTGGAAGTGGGGGTTGTGCAGCCAGGATGGAATTCCCGCTGGTCTGTAAGTTGCCTGATTGATGAAGCTCACTCCTGCTCTAAAAGGTTGCAGTAGAAACCAGAACAATGGTACCACTGAGCCCTGTGGTATGTAGAAAAGGCACGTGGAACACAGCTTCTCTATTACAGGTGATTATGGGGATTACCTATAATACTTCAGTGTAGACTTGGTTCCTGAACAACATGGGTTTGAACTGCATGAGTTCACTTATATGTGGTGCTTCTTCTGCCTCTACCATCCCTGAGTCAGCGAGAGCAACCCCTCCTCTTCCTTCTCCTTCTCAGCCTGTTCAACATGGACATGGCAAAGATTAATGCCGTTATGACGGTTCACTTCCACTTAATAAGTAGTAAATGCATTTTATTTTCCTTATGATTTTCTTAATGTTTTCTTTACTTTATTGTAAAATATGTGCTCATCAATTATTTTATTATTGGTGATTCTGGTCAAGAGTATGCTATTAGTAGTTAAGATTTTAGGTAGTCAAAAGTTTTCTGTGTATTTTCAACTGTGCAGAGTGTCAGCACCCCTAACCCCTGTGTTATTCGGGGAACAACTGAATCTCCTTTTTTGTTTCTAGTATTAAAATTTTTATTCCTTTCTCCTCTGGCCAGATTTTAAGCTCAAAGAAGGGACTGAGATATTAAACCATCAGCAAGAACAGGATGTGTGTCACATCCATCACCTATGGCATATTTATAACTTTTTTTCTTTTTTCTTTTTTGAGCTGGAGTCTCACTGTGTCGCCTAGGCTAGAGTACAGTGGCGTGCTCATAGCCACCACAGGCTCAACCTGTTGGGCTCAGGCGATCCTTCCCCCTCAGCCTTCAAAGTAGCTGGAACTACAGGCATGCGCTACCACGCCCAGCTAATTTTTTTGTTTATTGTAGAGACGAGGTCTTGACAAGTTGCCCAGGCTGTTCTCAGGCAATCCACTTGCCTCAGCCTCCCAAAGTGCTGGGATTACAGGTTTGAGCCATGCATATGTAACTTTTATAAGCCTCAGTTTCCATTTTTTGTTGCTGAAGCAAATCCTCTGCTTCTTGCCTGTGGTGGGCTTGAAGCTCAAATGTGGCACTACATTTATCATGCTGTGTGATCTTTGTGAACTACTCATGCACAGCAGACTACTCCAGGGAAAGCGTAGCTTTTCTCAAAGTGCATAGCTGGTGGTCAGTAAATATTGCCCTACCCAAGCTTGACTGAAACGGTGACTGAAAGCTACCGATACAGTTGCTTCTGCATCATTCCTGAAAAACTGTATTCATTTGGTTGACTTTTACTACCTGCCAACTCTGTAGATCTGAATTAGGGACTCAGAGATAGTAACCTTGCTCCTTGCCCTCGAAGTGCTCACCAGGCTCCAGTTTGGGAATCAGTTATGGCAACAAATGTCTGGAGCCAAGGGTGGCTGGTACAACTGTAGGGGCTAGGCATAGACCCCTCCAGAGCTGAGGGATAGCCTGCCAGGTGTTGTGCCAGGGCTCACTGCTGGTCAGATTTGGGATGTTCTTCCTATGCAAGTAGCGGCACCCTCCCCCTTTCTCTAGGAGGGGACTCCATTTACACATGCCACTTACTTATGGAATTATACATTGCCATCTCACCTGCAGAAGAAAAACTTACAGCCTTTATGGGCTTCAGCCAATACTGCTGAGCAGATCTGTGTTTCCACTGCCCTCATGTCCTACCCCAGAAAACTTCACAGGAGAAAAAGGGAGCCATCTTGAGTCCAAGGGATTCTTGCCCTCATGATGGGCTGACACATGTACCTTCCCAAGTTTGATGGCACCTCAGAGTCTCAGTTCGTTTAGAGGAATCATCTCAAAGGTGAGATCCTGACTCAGTTGCTCTGGCACACTTTGGGCTTCAGGCCAATCCTGCTGGAAACATGGCTTAATGGAAGGCATCTGGACAGGGAATGGGGCTGCCTTTAGAGTAGAAGCCCCTCCCTGAGTTTGAATCCTTACTCCCACCCTTTCTGGCTGTGTGGCTTGGAGGACATTACCTAATATCCCTGAGCAGGTTTCCTCAACCTGAAGTTGTTGTGCAGACTAAGTGAGATAATCTATAGGTAATGGATGCATCATAGATGCTCAGTGAAAAGCAGCAGGCATTTATTGAGTCTCTCCCATGTCCCAGGCAGACAGCAGGTGACCAGGGGAACATCCTGTACTCCCCTGGTGCTCAGAACCACAAGTAGTCCTTTGAATTCTTTCTTTGTTGGATTGCATTTTTTTCTGTTCTATGAAATATGATATTCCCACAGGAAAGCCAAGCAATGAGGCAGTTGGGAAAGTGGCCCTTGCTGCTTGGGAAGGGGATGGCAGAGATGGTAAACTGAGCAAGGGCTGTCCCTGGACCCTGGGCCTCACAGCTTACTGCCTCCAAGGGTTTATGGCTGACAGGAAACAGGAGCAAGCTGTAGTGGACTCCAAGTAACTCAGTCATGCCTCTGAGGCAGAAAGTGACAAGCTCGGAGAACACTGTGAGAGGAACTTGTGTTTTCTTGGAAGGGTGTTAGAAACTGCCTTTGGCCTACTCCAGAGATGGGAATGTCAACTGGACTAACATGCGCTAGGACTTGGGGTTTTCTTAGGACTCAGGAGCACAGGGATGTCAGTCCTTAAACAGTGAGCGTGGGTTACAGGACTTTTGTGAAGCTTGGGTTGGCCTCAGCAGCGATTTCACAGTCCTTCTGTTGCCAACACCTCTGCCTCCTAAGAGACAGGCAGAATTGCAAAGATAAGAACCCGTTGAGGATTTGGAAATGTAATTGCTGCATCCCCAGGTGACTAGAAAGAGCCCTGAGGGGAGGCAGCCTCTTCAGTACCACGGAGAGTTCTTTGGCAGCACCACGGAGAGTTCCCCAGCAGGGCTTCCATCTGGGCTGGAAGGACATTGGCCAGGCTGGGTACAGATGTTGACTTGGCTGCTGGCCAGCCACAGGTATGACCTGGTCCTGTGGGCAGCAAGGTCTTTGTCAAAGTGGGGCATATGGATTGTTTTCTAGATTTACTTTGAGGAATTGATACAATGTATCCAGTAATCTCTGAAAGTGGAGTCAGGCTACCTGGCTTCAAGTCTGGACCCTTCCACTTCCTAATAGTGCTGACTTTCTTTTTTCTTACATGGGCCTGAGTTTTGTTTTGTTTTTTAAATCTTTAAAATGAAAATAGCAGTACCTGTTTCCCACCCACCGTGTTCTGAAGTCTTAATTTGAAAGTAGTGAGTATTAAAGTGAGAAGATACATGTTGAGCCCTTACACCATGCCTCCCTCACAAGTAAGCACCTTGGAGATGTTCTCTGTGGTAGCAATAAGGACAGGAATTACTACCATTATTATTTATAGGCCCCTTGCCCCAAATTCCAGGGTCTGTGTATTTAAGAAATAGTAGCCACCACCATCACTGCCACCATTGCCACTGTATATTGTAGTATTACAGTAGTGGCTGTAGGAGTGACTTACTGGCCAGTCAGCTTTACCATTCCTGTGCACAGGCTCAGAGGCAAGGCCATTGTGGTGGCTTACGGGGCTGAAATGAAGGAGGATGTGCATGCAGGTAATTAACTTTATTAGCTCAGGTGTATAGTTTTATGGTTCATGTCTGAGAGCAAATTAATATAGAGATACGCTACTGGTATGGTTTCCAGAGCCCCAGTGCCATTTGACAACTTTGTAGTTACTCACAGGCTAACTTGCTCCTCTACTTGTCATTTTGGAGCTCTTCAACTTGGTCAGGGCCGTTAGGCATGGCTTCTATTCTGCAGGTGTCATGGTACTGTCTGCCTCAGAAGCTTGGTGTGAGGTTTTTAAAGAGAGAGTAACATGCCATAGTCTGAGGTCTTAATTTTATGCACATGAAAATAAGCCCTGAAGAGAATCAGGAAAGCAGAAAAAAAAGGAAGAATGTGCATTTTAATCATTGACACATGTGTCAATGATTCAGTCCCTAGATCCTCCCCTTCTGACTGGGGTGAGGCCCACTCTTGAGCTCAGCCATGTCCATGTGTCCCAGGCCTGTGGCCAACTCACACCATTTAGTTGTGTTCATGATGTTACCAAAGGCACTCTGTTGTTTACTTTTTCTAAAATAATATTTATGTTATTTTAAATAGGGGCACATGGTTCACAATTTTTAAAAAAATAGTTATTCCCATCTGCCTGTTCTCTCTCCTCCTCCCAGCATCTACTTTTGTTCGTTCTTTATACAAACTTTCGGGATTGCTTTCTGAACTGTAAGTAAATGCAGACACAGTCTTATTTATTTTACCTCCCTTTTTTGTACAAAAGGTATATGCTGTCTTGCATCTTATCTTGGAAAAACTCTCATTTCATACAGAACTTTCTCTCCTTTCTAGCTGCAAAGTATGACCACAAAGTATGAATGTGCTGTGTTCTTCCAGCTTTGACAGTAGGGCTGCTTTCAAACTTCTGTATTTTTGTCAGTCTGGCAGATGTATTCTTGAACAAGTCATTTCCCTGTCTGGAGATGCCGTGTTGTAGGAAAGGGCTTGGGCGCTGCAGTCGGAAGGTGCTCGGGTAGATAGCTGCTTATTTGCTGAGTAGCCTAGGATGAGGACTGAGGTCTCTGGCTTCTGGTTTTTCTCCCCCTGCTCAAGAGTGTCAACCATCCCAAACCTAAACCTGGATGAAGAGAACATGTAAAACATTTGTCATAGTGCCCACAGCATTCCTTTTCAGGAGTGTGCCAACATCCCTTGCCTTCCTTGTTCCTGTTCTCTGGCACCCCGTTGAATGACTCGGAGCCCGAACTGCCCACCGAGTGTTTCCTTCACTGAGAATTGGTCACTGCTCTGTGCATGACTTGGTGTGCCTGTGAGTCATGGGGGCTGTGAGATGACTGCCAAACGCCCAAACCCAAAACAGTTAAATTGGACTCAGCTTGCCAGCACAGCACACACATTACCACTTTCCCCCTCTGTCTTTGATTAGAGTGAATCACAGCATGCCTTGCAGGGATTCATTCGATCATGAGCTAAGGAGGGAGATCTGATGTCTTTTTTATGAAAGAGAAAATAGCTCTGTCACATAATGGCTGCAAAGGGAGGGAGTGGACGCAGCAACTTCACACTGTAGGCACATTCCCATGGTCTAGTCCTCATCAGACTCTTCAGGGGATGGCGTTTCCTTTGAGAGATGACTTCTGGGAATGACTAGTTCTATGGCTGGGGGACCACAGCAATGGGACACAGCCCAGGCCGGTGGCAGGGTGGGAAGACTGACTCAGCAGGGTTGATGCCTCTGAGGAAAGACAGCACCCCACTCAACATCACCAAGTCATGTGCGCAGTGACCTGTGGTCTTGTCTGGGCTAGCATTGACCCCATCTCTGGGCCGCTCCCTTCAGAAGGGATGTAGCCCCTCACACTGCTTGGTGAGGGTCTTACTGGTGTAGAGACTTGGTCCGGTGGAGTGTGCAGGGGACTGCCCTGCACCAGCCTGGGACCCTCTAGAAATCTTTTCTAAATGAAAATTAATTGCCTGAAACCTCTAAGAATTCTCAAAAATAACACTTGCTGTGTTTTCTCACTGGCAGCATCATGGCAGGCAGTAAGTACTATTGTGGCCAATTGAGTAACAAGGATGCAGAGGGGTTTGCCACATGGTGACTGTGGGCAGGGATGCAGATGCCAAGTGATGGCTATGGAAGAGTCCACAGAACTGGTCAGAGTTATCTGGGAGTGGGTTTGCATTTGTGCCCACTATGCCCCATGGACGGAGAGGCGGGCTTTCTTCAGCCAGAAATTCTAGACATAACCCCTGTTAGCAGTGATGTCACGGACTAGGCTTAGTGTCCCTACTGCTACTTACAGTAGGCTAGTTGTTTGACCTTCCTGAGGCTGGTTCTCTCATGTGTTGAGCAGTAATAGCTATGTGTGCCTGGCTCTGTGCTGATGCCTGCATCAGTTATTCCTGGTTATACCATTGTAGTCCTGTCAGAGAGTTCAATCTTCTTATTCTAAAGATGAGTTGTGGCTGAGCCAGCAAAGATCAGTTTTTGATGAAAATCATCCATTTGTTCATTCCTACATTTATGCAATTTACATGCATGCTTTCATTAAATTATTTAACCAATGATTATAGAACTACTTTTGGTCCCAGGAGTTGTGTGAGACACTGGAACTTTAAAGGCTTTAAAGGTGGCAAAGGAGCTCATGGTGTCACAAGGGAGACAAGAGAGCCATCGGCTGCAGTGTCATTGGATTAAAGCCCTAAAGAGCACTGTGCAGATGTGCCAGGGTGTGGTGGGCACTCAGCTGTGCTCAGGTAGCTCTGCTGAGGGGCACAGTTATGCTGGGTGTAAAAGAGAGGAGTCTTCCAGGTAGAAGGAGGGGGAGGGACATTCCAGGAAGACGAACTCGGCACTGAGTCTGGAAAGGAGAGAGCAAGATGTGTCTAGGGTCTGCAATCATGGTGAGAACATGGATCTCAAGGTTAGCTGTGGAAACAGATATGCAAGTGGACCATTAGCATGAAGCCTCCAAAGGTCCATAGGAGAGCCGTGTCACTAGAGCTATGGAGTACAGAGGAGGGAGCCCCTCATGGGGGCTACAAGAAACACAGTGTGCTTCCTCTAGACTGGAAATCCTTGGAGGACAAAGTGTGAGTTTCTCTCTAGCTCCCACAGAGCCTGTAGAATAGGTAAGGTGGAAAATCTTCCCACTTTTTGTCTTTTCATCCTCCTGACCATCTGTGGACTGGGTATTAATGACTCCCATGATACAGAGGAGGCACAGCTGTGTACTGAGGCTGCAAACCTCTCTTTCAGACTCAGCACACCCAGGCCCCTCAGCAGAGCCGCTGGAGCACACACATCCCAGTGCCCACCCCGCCCTGGTATGTCTGCACAACACCATCCTCTCCCACCTTTAGAAAAGTTCTTTAGTCTTTCTTGATGAGATTGCCTTACTGTCAAATTCCTCACCTTGAGAAATAATTTAATATGGTGCGTTGAGCATTAAAATTAGAATATTCAAATCTGTGGGTTCAAAAGAAGAGAAACAGTTCACTCATTATCCATGGAAATGAAACACTGTGCAGTGCCCTGCTCATAAAACTAGAGACCTTCCCAGCCAATAAATTCTTAATACCAAGAAACTCCTCTTAAGAAAATTAAATTTCTGGGAAACTGAGAGTGGGTTCCCATGTACTCAGGAACTTGGCTGTTTGTGTAGGTGATACTGCTGGGGCTAGAGTGGGTGGCTGTTGTGAAAGCTGGTGGTCTAACCACAGGGATAGACAGCTCTCCCTCCTTGGGAGCCAGTTAGCCACGCACAGACAGCCGCAGATATTCCCTAGCCCCACTTTGGGCCTAAATGCCCTGAACTCGATGTTGGGTTATGAGAAGAACAGATGCTTCCAAGGAGACAAGCCTTCACTTCCCCCATCTTCAAGTTGAGAAAACATGTCTGGAGAGGGCCCCCTCATGGTGGGTGTTGGCTCTCCATCACTCATCTAGATCAACCCTCACTCAGACTGTGAGCCTGCCACATGCCCAGAACCTGAAGGCTCCCAAGAGAGTCCTGAGAACACATCCTGTGAGTCTGGAGTTTGACTTGATCAGAGTCGTTCTCATCTTGAGGCAAGAGGTGGCCTCTGCAAGCCCTGGCTTTGGTCAGTCACTGGCCGTGGACTGCCTTTGGTGGGATGACATGGCCTCTGTGGGCCTGGCCATTTCTCCTAAGAAGGGTGCAGCCTGGGCACCAGCTTGACCTCTGCAGATGTCCCTCCTCAGCTGTGGTGGGTGCTCCAAACAGAAGTCCCAATGCCCAGTTGTCCATGGAGACTGGCCTTCCTGTTGTGACTCAGGGCTCAGGAGGGGGCCAAGTGGGTCATGCCTGAGGTCCCAAAAAACCTGGATGGCCAAAGCATCCACCACTCTCCACCTGTGCCAGTTCCTTGAGAGAGAAAGTAGGATTTACATTTTTGAAGATAATGGAACTGAGAAGTGCCACCTCCCTGAAGGGCACCCCGCTGCAGTGCCTGTCAAAACAGGCCTGGGGGAGCAGCCTTGGTCACCATCACAGGAGGTGCAAACTGGCTGGATGTGCTCCCTAATTACTCCCCACATCTGCACCCCAAGAGGGAGTGCCCCTCGTGGAGATGCAGCCCAACTAGGAAGGAGACAGAGCCACTGATATAACATTAATGAAAGGACATGGCGACTGCACACAAGGAGGGGACACTGGCTCCTGAGGCAGAGTTAGGAAGGGCAAGGGAAGGGCCAGCAGGTGCCAGGGTCCGGTGCCAGCACTGCCGCCTGCCCTTCTGAGGCCTCTGTTTCCTCCTCTGTGGAATGGAGACATGCCCCTCTGCTGTAGCTCTCCAAGGTCCAAGCCCACATGGGCTGCACCTCTACTGCGGAGCGGCCCACCTCGCCCAGCTCCTGCTGTGGGACTTGGCTCAGATGTCCCCTGCACTGGGACATTTCTCAGTTCTCTGCACCTGATTACAGGTCCTTCCCTGATTCCCTGATTTCCCCAGTGTAACTCCTTTTGCTAATTACAGACTTCCTTCTTGGGTTGGCAGTTTTTAAAAAATTTATCACCTTAACCAAGTTTAAGTGTGCAGTTCAGTAGTATTAAATACTTTCACATTATTGTGCAACCATCACCACCATCTGTTTCCAGAATCTTTTCACTTTCCCAGACCGAAACGCTGTCCCCATTAAGCACCAACTCTCATTCCCTGCATCCCCCAGCCCCTGGCGCCCCCATTCTTTCTATCTCTGTAGATTTGACTACTTTAGGAATCTTATGTAAGCAGAACCATGTGGTATTTGTTATTTGATGAATGCCTTATTTCACACAGCATCATATCCTCAAGGTTCATTCATGTCATAGCATGTGTCAGAATTTCCTTCCTTTTTAAAGCTGAAAAACAGTCCATCTTGTGGATATACCACAGTTTGTTTATTTATTCATCTGAAACTTGGGTTGACAGGCACTTGAGTGGCTTCTGCCTTTTGGCTCTTATAAATGTAACTACTGTGAACACAGATGTGCAAATATCTATTTAGTACTTGCTTTCAATTCTTTGGGTATAAACCTAGAAGTGAGATTGCTGGAGATCAGTATTTTTCTACAAGATTGTCTCCCTTGGGGCTTGGGTCACAGTCTTAGCTTAATATCGCTAAAGGTATACTCGTAGCTACTTGTGAACTATTGAATGAATGAAGTGAATTAATGAATTCTATCTCCCAGGATTGTCACAGGACCAAATAAGATAATTAAAAGTACATTGCAGAGTATTTATCAATAACAATATCAGTTCAACAAACATAAGCTGTGTGTGTAATGAGATGGAGAAAATTTCATTTGGAGAATTCTTCTATGGGAGAGAATTATCTTTGGAAGAAACACTTTGATAAATTGCTTGTGGGAGAGTAAGACCCCTAAGGGAATTTGAAGCAACAAAAGTGATGGCTGAATTCCTGAGGCAAGGAGAGAAGTTTCTGTATCTCCTCAGGGAGAGAGGAGGAATAGGAGAGAAGAATAGAGTGGGTTTAATACTAACAGTAGGAAATGTTTGTTTAATGCTTGCTACAGGCCATACATTCTTCATGACAACCCTGTGAAGTTGGTAGCATGCCCATCTTACAGATGATGAACTGAGACCTAGGAACTCCAAGTAAACTGACCAAGGTTCATCAGTGGTGAGGCCAGGATTCAAAGCCAGGCTGAGTCTCTAGAACCTGTCCTTTCAGAGAAGAGAGGGAAGAGAGTCAGCGAGGGGCAGGTGCAGTTTGCTTCGGGCCGGGACGCCACTGTAGAATCCCAGAGCTTCAGTAACAGCTACCAAGCTCTCAGATTCTCTGTTGAGGGTTGGTGGGGAAGGAAGGAATGGGTTGGTGTGGAATGAAGCCAACAGCATGGGTGGACTGGAGCTAATGGCACGAAGGCCCTGAGCAAATGAGCCCTGAGAATTTGAAGAAACCACCAGCAGGACTGCAGGTCTCAGGCCACAGGAAGGTTTGCCAAGTCTCATAGCCTCTGTGCTGCATATTAAGGGGCTGTAGCTGTGGCACGGAATGAGGCGTGGTCCCTGTGCTCTTTCCTAGGATGCTTGCTCTTTCAGTGTTCATTCATTCATCAGACAATATTCATTGAGAAACTGCTGTGAACCAAACGTTGTTGTAGGCCTCAAGACCAGGTCTCTGCCTTCATGGAGCTCACAGGTGAGAGGGGAAGCCAATCACACCTCATGCAGGTTGTCAAGGGGATGTATAGCACTTTCTGGAGGAAAAGCAAGGTCCAAGGTGAGACACAAAGAATGAAGTCAAGAAGGAGACAGGGCAGGGAAAAACATTTCCAGGCAAAAGGCACACAACATGAGATGGAAAGTATAATAGTTCAGAGAGAGCACACAGTATTTTGGAAGAATTGAAAGAAGTCTTAAAAAGCTAAACTAGGACTCAGGTGGGCACGGGTTCCCAAGCCCCCGGACACCAGTATGTTGCTGCCTTAGACTGTCCTCCTGTGTGTTGCCGTACGTAGCTGTGTGGCCAGCCTGGCTCTCATGGGCAGCCCTGTCTGTACAGCTTTCCATGGCTGCTCAGTTGGACTGTTTGACAGGGTAGATGTGCTTACTCTGCTCAATGCCTCTGAGTCCGACCCCCACTGGGCCAGCAGGAGAGACACAGGTACCCCCCATTCCTTCCTGGTTCCACTCCCTCTTGTTCCTGCCTCCCAGTCTCTGTCCCTTTCTACCTCAACCCACAAGGGCTTTGTTCCTGCACCATTGTCCCTAGGCTTGGCAAATGTGATATTCAGGTTCTGTGTTGCCATCTTCACCAGAATGTGAGCCTCACAGCTTCAAGGTGCATGGCCCATCCTTCCTGTCCTCAGTACCTCCCACCCACTGTGCCTGACTCACTTCAGACAAACTGGATATGTTTGTTGAAGGGAGTTATTAACTTGCTAAAGGATGAAAGAAGTAGGGTGTTTCCCCACTTTCCCAATCATTAGAGAATGTCAGAAACTAAAAATGTCCCTTTCTATTGCAACTTAAATACAGTAGCTTTAATTTATTCGGAAAAGGAAAAGAGGTTTATAGATCTGTTTCTGAGAACCACATTGACTGTTTAATATTAGCGCCTGGGAGACTTCTATTTTCTGCCTTTCTAAACCTAATTTCTTCATCCACTGATACTTGCTGAGAGACTTTATGACTTCCTTGATTATTAACTCACTTAAGTGAGCCCATTGGTAATAATATGTGTAATTACATCAAGATGTATAACACGAAAAACGTGAAGCCAGCATGAAATTGATACATGTCAAGGAACTCATGGGTTGTATTGAACAGTGAGCCACAGTTTGCATGTTTTATTAAGGAAAAATAACCTTTTATTTCTCTTTATTTCTCCCAGCAAGAATAGTTAGTGGATTAAAATTATCCCAGTGGATTTCCCTTTTCTACATAACAGTAACTTAATGTAACAGATTTTGGGGTGAGGGAAGGGAGGCACTTGGTGTATTTATATACCCCTGACTTCCACGTACTCAGGATGATATCTCAGTAGTTGGTTAGTCCATCCCTGGAGAAGAGAGACATAGCTGCCGTAGAAGGGTCTCTGTGTACAGACTTCCAGAACTTCTGTCTCGGGACTCAGCAAGAGCCGAGTTTTCCTTGACCAAGGCTCACCCCTCTCTGAAGCGCAGTGGTGAGGCGAGCGTGGAAGGCCTCCTGAACCAGCTGGTCCTGGAGCACTTGCAGCTGGCCCCTCTGCAGTGGGGTAAGTACTGCCGGCTGCTCACTGGTTCTGGGTGGACACGCGTCTTTTCTCAGAATGTACAAGCAAGTTCTTGGGGGTGTGTGGCTGGGCACCCCAGCTGATGGAGGGGGCCGAAGGTCATTTTGGGAATATTTGGGCAAAGAAGGGACTTGCCATGCTGTGCTGCTGCCTCTGCATGCAGATGTCTGCGTTTACCTGGGTACATTCACCTCAGGTGAGTTCTGTCTGCCGAACTTGTGAAATCAGAGCTCAGTGCCCATCAAAACACAGGTGCAGTCGGCGAATCCTGAGCTCTGCCTTGACTTCCAGTTGTTACCCAGTCAGTTGTCTCCCTATGGCAATGACTGGTGTGGTGTGTGTTCTGCAGATGTTTCCAGAACTTATAGTGATCTGGGATGGTGGAAGACAATGGATGTGGTTACCTTCTTGCTTTTATTCCACTCTCCTGGCCTGGACTCTGACAGCTTTTCACACTGCCGTGTGGAAGTGTGTGTTTTGTAAATACCTCAACTCAACTTGGTGTTCAGCCCCAAAGAGATCACCATTGTTGAACACTTAGCACCATTTGTTTGAACACTTGCTGCCTGTCACACCTGGGCTCTTCCGCCCTACACTGTGCCTTTCTACATGGTACTCAGAAATATTTTGCTGAGAAACAAACTTAGGATTTCTACCGAAGTGAAGGTATTTATTATTCTCTGGAATTTATTTCATCAGATAATCTATTTTGGATCAACTGCAATCAGTTGCAAACATATATATTCTCTTTCTTCTGTCTTCACTCAAGAGATGACTATAAATAAGTATCTCCTCTTTGACTTAGGGTCCAGTTAATTAATAAGCCTGATCTGCCCCTTTTGTAGACTAGAGACACATGGACGTTATCCTGGCAGTCTGAAGAGAAAACAAGCCTTTCTCCTTGATTCCATCATCTTTCTTCAGCCAGCAGGCCCCTCACCCTTCAGGGGCTGCCTCTTTTCTGCTGGCTGCTGGCTCCTCCCAGGTGAAAGCTGTCAGGGCCAGGTGGGCACCCCATTATGGCAGCTGTGAGTGGGTGTGCATTTTACACTCAGGGGGCACCTTCTGTATACTCTTCCGCCTCTCTGGCCCAGCCTGAGTGGAAGGAAGGGAGGGCTTGGTGTTTCTCAGAGGGTTTCCTGATGGGGTTTTCTAAAGGCCTCCCTGGGGCCCAGACACTTTTTTTGGTGGAAATATCCTGTCTTCTGATTGCCTGGGCACAGTTAGCTACCTCCCCAGACTTGGGCACCAGAGGAGGGGCAGACACTAGGGCTCTCATGGTCATGGGGACTTTATCTCATCTATCGCCCTATTTCATCTATAGCCAGAGGAGAGTCCACCTGGCAGATAGGCAAGGCTTTTATGCGACAAGTGGGTGAAAGGTAGGTCATAGGCAGAACAGGGGCCTGAGAGCAAAGAGCAGAGTGACTCAGGGTGGAGAGGTGGGCAGCAGGTAGGCTCTCTGTCTTGTATTCTTGGAGTCAGCAGCCCCAGCCCCAGCCATAGATTTTTGAGCCAGCTGGGAGTCCTTTGGTTGGGTGGGTGAACTAAGGAGCACCTAAGGAGTGGAGCCCTGGGGAGAAGTTCAGACAGTATAAGACTGAGGGGGAGAAAGGCCCTCCACCCTCCAGTGCTCTGTACACTGACGTGCAGTCTAGAGAGGATGCCTTTCTAGGGCAGGGACTGTTCTTGGCACTGTTCCAGGTGGGCTCTAAGTAAGAGGAGAGTGCTAGAACTGGAGAGGCAAAGGACAGAGAAGAGGGAGGAACTTCAGATTGTTGGGTATCTCCTGTCCTGGGCATTTTGTATAAAAGATGCTATTTACTCCTCAACATAGTCCCATGAGTGAGGGTTATCACTATCATTTACAAACTGGGAAACTTGGGCTCAGAGATTAGCACTTGCCCTAAGGGCTCCAGTGTGAGCAGAGTTGGGAGGCCTGTGTTACAGGCTACAGTGCCCTGGCCAGCCAGGAGGAACCTCAGCTCTAGCCCCGCCTGCAAACCAGCAGAACTAGAAGAAGACTGAGCAGTTTGGGGATTCAGATGAAGAAAAGGTTTAATGCTTTACAACAGAGGTCTTTTTTGCTCACTTTACCCTCTCTCATAGGTATACAAAGAGCACCCTTTAAACATTTACGATAGTGGGGAAGTTAGGGAGAACTATGGACAATTAGTGCCAGGACTAGGAAGTTAGTTTGGCCCTGGGATGCCTCTCAGTACAGAATAGCCTGGCAGCTGAGCAGGCCCACATGGGCAAGGCACCTGGAGAGGCATGGAGACTCAGGCTGGGTGCAGACCCTGCCTACTGTGTACGCTGCTGCTTGTTGTTTTGCCCCAATTCTCTTTCCCTTTGCACGAGATCATTTTCTGTTGCTTATAACAATACCAGAAAATGCATAATTTGTAAAGAAAAGAAATTTCTGTCTTTTTTGAGTTGGAGTCTCACTCTGTCTCCCAGACTGGAGTGCAGTGACCGCTCCCGGCCACTGCAGCCTCGACCTGCTGGGCTCTGGCGATCCTTCCGCCTCAGCCTTCCAAGGAGCCGGAACTACAGGCATGCGCTACCACGCCCGGCTAATTTTTGACTTATTGTAGAGATGAGGTCTCACCAAGTTGCCCAGGCGGGTCTCGAACCCGCGGGCTCAGGCAATCCACTCACCTCAGCCTCCCAAGGTGCAGGATTACAGCCTGAGCCACCGAGCCTGGCAGAAATTTATTTCTTATAGTTAGGAAAGCTGAGAAGTCCCAGGTAGAGCGGCTGCATCTGGTGAGAGCCTTCTTGCTGGTAATAACTCTCTGAAGCCCAGGCATTGCCTGCCAAGGGCCCGAAGTGGTCTAACATACTAGCTCAGGTCTCTCTTCCTCTAACAAAGCCACCAGTTCCTCTCCCATGATAGCCCATTAATCCATTGACCTATTAATTCATTAGTCCATGAATGGATCAGTTCATACATGAAGGCAGAGTCCTCATGACCCAATCATTTCTTAAAGGCCCCACCTTTCAACACTGCCACATTTGGTATTTAGTTTCAACGTGAGTTTTGAAGGGGACATTCAAACTATAGCACCCCTTTTTTTTCAGAGTGGTTCAGAGAATTCTTTTGGAAACGTAGTTCTGTCCCATGGCTTTTCAGGATCAGGCAATCCTCAGCTTACATCCAAGTTCTATCACATGTTAGCTGTGTGACTTTTGGCAAGTCACTTAACTTTCCTGAGCCTGAATTCCCTTATTTATGGAATGGGCTAGTATTGCTTGCTATGTGAGTTACCATGGGGATTATGTGAGATGATGTCTATCAAGTGCTCAGTGCAACCCCTGCTTCCCCGCTCCATCATTTGTGTCAAATTTATACCCATCTTCTTGTTCCCCTCCCACCCCCTGTGCTGGCCTCCTTTCCACGTAGGAACTGTGGGCCAGTGGTGGGACTAAGCACACTCAGATACACGTTGAGTCTCTGACAGTCAGGTTCAGTGCAAGGTGTAAAATGACCTTGCATTGATGTTGTTGACCTTGTTTCATTGCAGTCTCTGAGGGGAAAGGTGAGGGGACAGAGTGAGAGAAAAAGAGCCATGGTTTTCACTGTACTTTTATCTGAAAGCAATGCTTCCAGTTACCCACTTGGTGTAGTAGAGGCTTCTAGGTAGACCTGGATTTAAGTTTGGGTTCTGTCAAGTGCTGGAGTACAGGGGTGTGTGGACCTGGACAGACAATGACATGCCTCTGAGCCTCTGTTTCCCCATCACGAGATGGCACAGACACCTCTCATGGTGACTTCACAGTGTTGCTCTGAGGATCAGAATCGAAGGGAAATGACATTTGCAAAAATGTGTCTGGCAAACCATAAATCCCCACCGACTGCAGAGCAAAGATTTATTCTAATCACTTATGTTATAAAAGCTGCAGAGTCTTTTACACAGATATTTCTGTTATTCCTGGAAGACCAACTCAGTTCTAGGAGCCATATTTCCCAGCCTTGGTGTGATAAACTTGCATAGGGGACCTCCGTGGATCCCTGACATAGGGACTAGACAGCAGGTGAATCCTTCCTGACATCCATAGAGGTCTGGGCCACCTTCAGAGGGAGGCCTGGGAAGCTACCCTGGGTAGTCACTCCCCTTGGCTATCTGGGAGATGGCTAGCAGGAAAGAGGAGGGCCTGTGGAGAATGGTGGGATGGCACATGTGGCCCATGTCATTAATAGGAGATTCCATGTTTCCTGTAACCAGTGAATCAGGGCTGGCTCAAGATTTGCTGTCTTTTACTGTCTCTGTTCTCAGAGAGTTTGAGAGGCTTCTTTTGGGGTCCCATTTGCATGGCAGAGGAAAATGGTTAACAGTTTGAATACCAACCCTTTTTTCATCATTAAAGAAAGATTGAAGTACTTTGTCAGGGTTGTGGTTAGAGATGCAGCACCTTGGAAATCTGAGGACAATTTCAAGATGTGGCTTAATGACTTCATGTGCGATGAGAGCAAATCTGCTAGTTGGTAGGACATGATAATACCCTCTTCACCAGGTTGTTGGGCTGCTCAGATGGCATAAATGGTGTATGGGAACTGCTCACCACATGTGAGATGCTCTGTAAATGATTGTTGGATGAATGAATTGACAGTGTGATCTATTTTTGTTATATTAAGGTTTGAATAGAAAACACTTCTGGATTTAAAGTGAATTGAGTTCCCTAAAAAGGCTGATGAATATTCCATCATGTATATGTACCACATTTTTATTTATCCAGTCCAGTTCTGATGGGCAGCACAGTTGGTTCCTTGATTTTGCTTTTGTGAATAGTGCCGCAATAAACATGCATGTGCAGTTATCTTTTTTGTAGAGTGGTTTAAGTTCCTCTGGGTATATTCCCAGAAAGAGGATTGCTGGGTCTTATTGAAGGTCAACTTCTAGTTCTTTCAGGAATATTATGCAGCCATAAAGAACAACAAAATTATGGACTTCGCAGCAACTTGGATGGATTTATAGTCTATCATCTCAGTGATCTATCATAGAAACAAAGAACTGAGTACCACATGTTCTCACTTATAAGTAGACCCT
>CAUYQG010221425.1:0-26004 GCA_963574415.1 Tarsius wallacei
GACAAATATATGGACTTTGCAGCAACTTGGATGGATTTGGAGTCGATCATACTCAGTGCTTTATCACAGAAACAAAGATCTGAGTTCCATATGTTCTCACTCATAAGGAGACCTTGAACAATTATAGTGTTATAAGAAAGCAATTGGCAGTAGTAGAAAGCTGTCAGGGGAGGGAGGAGTGGGACTGGCAGTTGAGGGAAACTGCTGGGGGAGGGAGGGGCATACCTCATCAACAAGGGTACCTGCATGATCAATGTTTATATACCTAACCCTGAATTGTACCCCACATCTTTATCACAAATTAATTAATTAATTTTTTTAAAAAAGAACCTACTTTTATCTCTGCATGCAGTTCAGGATTCTACTTTTCTTGCTTTTCAGAGTCTTGCATTCCCAGAATGGCTCTGGGAGATTGTTACGAACCCTAATTACTGTCCTATCCCTCTGTACAGTTCCTGGTGCCTCTTCCCAGAGTATAGACCAAACCCAATGCCTGATCATCTGGCTCAGTGCCCACTCACTCCATCAACACCTGATGATGCCTTCAGTTTAGAGTGAAGGAAGAATACTGGGTCAGCAGGCACCCAACACAGGGTGCGTTTGAGATCAAACACCAAGGACATAAATTTCAAACCTCAAATATCTGCAGTGTTCCACTGGATCACTGCAGATTAGAGCTGCAGATTTTTTAAAATTGACAAACAATAATTGTACATATTCATAGAATACCTAGAGATGTTTCAATATATGTCATGTCTAGTGATTAAATCAGGATAATTTTGTATCCTTCTAAAAATCTCTCCCTATCCCTCCTTTAGTATCTCCTGCTCTACTTTTTGCTTCTGTGAGATCAACTTTTTTTAGTCTTCACATGTAAGTGAAAACATGTGGTGTTTGACTTTCTGTTCCTGACTTACTTCACCTGACATAGTATCTTCCTGTTCCATCTTTGTTGCCTTGAATGACAGGATTTTTTTCCTTTGTAAGGCTGAATAGTATTCAGTTGTGTATATACACCATGTTTTCTTTAATAGGGCTGCAAATTTTATTATGCATCAGAGCTTTTTTCCCCTCCAGTGCATTCGCTGCATCCATGTAAATGAAAATTTGATTATGTCACTTCTCTCATAGCTTCACATCATCCTACATAAAATTTCTAGGCATTTGCTCACCCGAAACAGTCTCTGAAACATAGTAGGTACTCAATGTACGAGTTTCCTAAGCCAGCTATAACAAAGTACCACAAAAGCTGGAAACAGGGGAATTGGTTAGTAGGCAGTTGCAGAGGTTGAGAGAGAGAGAAAATGGGGAACCTGGGTGAAGTGGACACCCATTGGAATGAAGAGCAACGGAGGTACGAAAAAAGGCATTCTAATGACAGAGGTCACAGTGCTGTGATAGGCTGGGCAAGGGGGATGAAAGGGGAGGTTTCTGGCCATCCTAGATTGATGGTGGTGGCATGTGCTAAGACAAGGAAAAAGGAGGGGGTACAGGTTTAAGTGAAAAAGATGAGAAGTTACATTTTGGCCATTCTGAAGTTTAGATAGCTGTGGAGCATAGGAGAGAAATCTCCTAGGCAGTGGATATGTGAGTCCAGCATAAGGGACAAACATCTTAGCTGGCAGTATAAATTTAGGGATTAGCATATTGATGGTTTAGTGAGGAAGATTATATTGTGAAATTGTGCAGCACCAGGGAATGGTGTTTCATCATGTGAACCAGCTTAAATAACGCACAAAGCCTTTTTTGTACATATCTACGTGCATTTTTCTGAGTGAGTTTCTAGTTTTTTTCAGATTCTCAAAGGCATCCATGACTCAAAAAAAAGAAAAAGTTGAGAAATGCTGGTGAAAAATAAAAAGAGAGGAGGTCCTTGGATCAAACACTGAAGCACATACATATTTAAGAAATAATATTAAAAGAGTGAGCAAACAGTGAATGGAAATCTAGAGTCATATAGTCAAGGGGCAACAATGTTTTAAGAATATATGTGCTGTGAGTGATGCCCAATATTCCCAAAACTCAAAATAAAATGAAAATGGATTAACCTTCAGGTGGCTATGGTGACTTTGTCAAGAGCAACTTAAAATAAACTGGTTGGAACAGAAATCTTCATGTTGAAGATTAAACAAGAGGTCAGAGAGGGAATCATCAAGTCATTAAAATAAAAAGAAACTCATCTTTTCGCTAATTCAAAGACTAGTAACCATAATTTGTGTTTTTCAAAATAGGTAAATTAACTTGCAACTTTTTTGTACCCATTTTCCTTCCTTTTATTTCTTTTCTTTTTTCTTTTTCTTTCTTTCTTTTTTTTTTTTTTTTTTTTGGAAGTCTTGCTTACTTCTTATTTGGTGATGTTCTGCTTCTTCTCTAAGAGAAAAAGTCAGAAGGAAAAATTTGCAGTGAAAAATCATTAAAAATCATTAAGCTTCATAGAAACTCAAAACAGTAGAATATACATTGGGTCCCCAAATACAAACTTACAGATGTATATTTTTATGGCTACAGTTAGCACTTAAACAGTAGTTGATCTGAATTCAAATATACTGAGAGAATCACCTGGCTGCACAATGGCTGTACCTTCAGAAAGTTTGAGGCTTCCAGAAAAGAGTCTGGATTATGTGTAACTCATGCCCAAACTATTTATTGTAAACATTCACCAAATGGCTTGAGGAGAGCATCCTGGTGAACCAAAAAATAAGTTGTTTAATATTTTTTCAAAGGATTCCTTTGGCACCACAGAGACAAAAACATTGCTATCTCAAAGATAACTTTTTTAAAAACCTATTTTCAATAAAAGAAATGAAGATTATGCAGATAATGTGGTTTACTTTCCTAAATAACACGAAACTTTACAAAGAAACCTTTTCTGTAAAGTCTGTTATGTGGAACTGAAAATGCTTCCCCCCTTTTTCCACATACTACTCTCATGGTACATGTGACACTTTGGCATGCTGACTCTTTTCTGTGTCCATTTCACTCCACTACACATGAAGCCTCTTGGGAGATGGGCTATATCATATTCATCTGTATATCCCCAGTCAATAGTACAATAACTGGGGCTTAATAAATGCATTGAAATGTTCATAAATTTTAAATATTTACTCAAATGTATCTATTAGTCTCATTTTGAATTTCCATTTGTGAAATAAGAATTGGAATTTTTCTGTTGTCATCTATTTAAGGATGACTATTTTCCCCATAATACATTTGGAACATTATTAATAAGACAATAGAAAAGAAAGTGTCACAATTCATTGGAGATGCAAAGAGCAAATAAGCAGCAGTTAAATCACAGACATTAAGTGTTGCACATATGTCAAGTAATAACAAGAATGTTTTTCCTAGAATTTGAAACACTGATGAGTGAGATTGTTAGGGCATTTGAATTTTTTTAGGCTAGACAGGTGCCTGCTATGGATTAATAAGGGAAAGAACAGTGAATTGGTAGATGCAGTGAATTGGTAGAAGACCCATAACTTCAAAGCTCATTATCTGACATTTTATAAGAGTAACTGGAATTCTCATGCTTGGGAGAGAACAAGGACACTTTCTTTCATTGCAGTAGTTACACTTTTATAGTTTCCTAGTTCCTTAGGGATCACAAGTAGACCTACTCAGGAAGAAGTTGCTACTACGCTAAGACAAAGTGCAACGAAATTTAAACAGCAACAAAGGATGATACACAGGCACCATTAGGTAAATTTGTTGAATTGGATGTTTGTTTATTTGTCCAGCTGTATCAGTTGTGATGAAAGGAAGGGTCAATAAGAATTTTCAAAGTGATTCTGATCTAATCACAATGAATAATATTGGATAATGGAAAACTGAAATATCATTTGCATATTCTTAACACTTTTTATATGACAAGATTCACCTGGTTAGCTTTAAAAAACAAAACTTGGGTTGGGCATGGTGGCATGTATCAGTAGTCAGTTCCAGCAACTCAGGTGGCTGAGGTAGGAGGATCGCTTGAGCCTAGGCGTTCAAGACTGCAGTGAACGATGATCACGCTACTGCAGTCCAGCCTGGGCAACAGAGAAAGACTCCAACTCTAAAAAGAAAGAAAGAAAGAAAGAAAGAATCAAATCAAATCTGGATAATGTACCCCCCCATTTGTTTTTGTTTTTGTTTTTGTTTTTGTGTTTTTGAGTTGTAGTCTCACTTTTCATCAAGACTGGAGTGCAGTGGCATGCTCACAGCCACTGCAGGCTTGATCTGCTGGGCTCAGGTGATCCTTCTGCCTCAGACTTCCAAGTAGCTGGAACTACAGGCACATGCCACCATGCCCAGCTAATTTTTTGATGTACAGTAGAGATAAGGTCTCACCAAGTTGCCCAGGCTTGTTTCAGACCCATGGGCTCAGGCAATCCTCTTACCTTGGCCTCCCAAAGTGCTGGTATTATAGGCATGAGCCACCACATCCAGCTTGCCCCAAAAAATTATTGTGGAATTTTAAAATATGAATGATGATTTTTAACCTGATTATGTAGGATCATCAAGCTATACATCGCTGCAGTACTTAAGAGACTTTACTAAAAAGTATCAAAGAATGAAAGTGGTCATCTATTTATTATGTCATCGTGCATTTATTGAAAACCAGGCCTGATTTCACTCCTCTAGTGATCATAAGCAAAGAAGCAATTTAAAAGATATCAAATATGTGTTTTTTTCTTAGAAAACCATGTAAATATTTATCTGCTTATTGGAATTCTGGGTGAACTTTTCTATCTATAACATCTGCCAGAAAATCTCACAAGAATGTTTGCTTGTGGAATTTCTGACTCTTGTTCTTGGATGATATACTGTGATGTCAATAATATTTGCAGCTACTGCATGAACAGCTTTTTTTCTACAGAGATTCTTAAGTCAGAATCAGAGTAAGGAGAAGGTGCCTTTTTCCTGGTCATATAAACACATCAAAATGAAGTTGCCATGATGAATTTTCCAGACAAAATAAATGAGTTTGGAAAAGGATACCTTAAGGTATTCTGCACATACCTTCACCTTCAGAGCAAAGCGGCAGCTCTCTCTTTCCAATTCTCCTCACCCAAGGAAAAACAACAACAACAACAACAACAAGAGATTACATTGAGTGTTATTTTTTAAATGGGAGATTTGAATGCATTGTTTTATTTGATCTTATTTATGCTTCTATATTTCTGTTAAGCCCTGACCTCACCTAACTTTCAGACTCAGCATCCAACAGACTGCTTGAGATCTTTACCAGAAGTTTAAAAGACATCTCAAAGTTAACATACCAACACTCAAGTCAGTCTTTGTCTTTCCAATGACCTTCCTCTCCCATGACTCTTGCAGAAAACTGTACTGTCATCTACCCCGCAGCCCAGGCAAGAATTCTAAGAATCATCCCTAATTCTGTAATTCATTTACATTCAATTAATCCTGCAGCAAGTTGCATTAGTGTTACTTTCAAAACATACCCTGAACATGTCAACTCATTGTCACATTCACAGCGACCATCTCAGTCCAAGCCATTGCTGTTGCTCACCTGAGCGACACCAAAAACCTAAAACTGATCTCTCCATTTCTGCCTTTGCTACTCTGGTCTCCACTCAGCAAATCATCTCCTAAAAAATATAAATCAGAGTGTGCTTTCAACCCATAAAACCACTGCCATCTCTTTCCACAGCCTGCAGTGTCCTATGTCCCCAACCCTCAGGTCATGGATCCATATCATCCATGGGCTGTTAAAAACCATGCTTCACAGCAGGAGGTGAGTGACAGGTCAGCCTGCAAAGCTTTTATCTGTATTTATAGCCACTTCCCATCACTCGCATTACTGCCTGAGCTCCGCCTACTGTCAGATTAGCAGTGCATTAGATTCTCATAGGAGTGGAAAACTATTGTACACTGAACCTGTGAAGGATCTAGACTGTGGTACTCCTTATGAGAACCAAATGCCTGAGGTGGAGCTAAGGTGTGATGTTAGCACTGGGAAGCGACCGTAAATACAGATTAACGTTAGCAGTGTGGTTTGACTGCGCCGAGACCATAATAAATCAATCACTTGCAAACTCATATCAGAACCCTATCAGTGAGCAGCAAGTGAGTTGATGTACTTCAGCTGTACAGCTGCATCTGGTGGCAGGCTTTAAGTCACAATCTAACATCTATTTTAGTCTGCACGCATATGACCCATCCATCATTTTATTTACCACTTCTGTCTGTGCCTCATTTTTTAATGGTGAGTTGTATAATTATTTCATCATATACTACAATGTAATAATAATAGAAATAAAGGGTGCAATAAATGTTATGGGCTTGAATCATCCCCAAACCACCCCACCTCCATCCGTGGAGAAATTGTCTTCCATGAAACTGGTTCCTGATGCCGAAAAGGTTGGCATTTGCTGTGTGTGATCCTGTGATCGAAACATTATTAATAAGACAATGGAAAAGAAAGTGTTGCCATTCATTGGCCTCCTCCTCAGTCTCATTTTATCCTGCTCTTCCCCTCAGGTCCTGCATGCCATCCAGAAAGCCTGCCCACTGGCACACCAAGCCACACCTCCTGACAGTCCTGCATCCACTCTAATGCCCCTGCCATTCGTTTGTTTTGTGGGTTTTTTGCATCCTGCCATTCGTTTGTTTTGTGGGTTTTTTGGTCATTTGAAAGACAGCTGAGAGGTCACCTCCTCCAGTGTCTTCCATGACTGCTGAATCTAAATTGTAACCAGACTTTCCATTCATTACCCTGTTCAATTTTTCTTCCTTCAAGGGCTCTTATTACAATTTGACACTTTCTGTTTGTTGTTTAACTCTTTCTACTAAAAATTTCCTCCATAAGGATAGGCATTAGGTCTGCTATATTAGCCATAGTTTATGTAGGAGCGGGAACAGTGCTGGCCCATAGTAACCATCATTAATATTTGTTGAATGAATACATAAATGAAGGAAGCCCCAGATGTTTTAAGTAAACACATTTAGAAATTTGGCAATTGATAACACTACACTAAAAGTAACATTAGGCTGAGCCTTTGTGGCATAAGCAATTATTAATGTTTCAACTGCAAAAGGCCTAATAAATACAGGTGGTAGTATTTCAGTGGTCAAAATACATTGTACTACCCCTGGGAAGTGGGTCTCTGAAGTATTGAAATACACAAAAGCAAACCTTTTGAGGTTGTTGGTTGAGATACAGTCTTTTTAAAAAATCCAGGGATGGGGTAAAATAGGATGACAAGGGCACACATATAGAGGATGAGTAGAATGAGAATTGTTCAAAGTTCTGAAGGTGAATCACAACAAGGGAAGTGAGAAATTCCTTAGGCAAGCAGAATGTGGCTTTTAAGGGACTCTTTACCTAGGCTGATTTGACTTAAGTTCAGTTTACAGTGAAGGTTTGGATGATGAGGAAGGTTAGTAATTGTTCTTATATAATAACATCTAAGAGATACGGTAAGCTTTAGTAAAAATTCTCTCTTTAAAGGATTTCCTACCTTATTGTTGTTGTTGTTATCATTATTATTATTAGAGACTGGGTCTCACTTTGTTGCTTAGGCTAGAATTCAGAGGCTAGTCTGGAACTCCTGGTGTCAAGCAATCCTGCAACCTCAGCCTCCCAAATTGCTGGAATTACAAGCCTGAGCCACTGCTTTCTTTGTGTTATGATAAGTAACTCTCACAGAAACAGAGAAGACAATGCTCACAGGGAGGATGGCAATAAAAATCCTTCAGAAGAATTCATGCAGTGTGGAAAAAATTGCGGAAGGAAAGGTGAGATTCAAACAAAGTCCAAAAAAAAGGATGTGAAATGGTAAGTGGCAACTTGGACTCATAAAAGTTGATACCAAATTTAGAGCAAAAGACATGTGCAGTCAATCCTGACTGTCCATGGTAACATTGCACATGATATCCCTGGATGCTTTCCACAAACCAGCAGTCAGAATGCAGTATGTGAATTTGGAATTGAAACTCATTTCACTCCCACACAACATAATTATGAGGTAAATTTTCTGGAAAAACAATGCATGTAATAGATTCCAAAGTCAAGTGGAAGTGATTTTTAAATTATTTGCTATTTTGGGTTATACAAAATAACCAAATGTTGATTTTATAGTTATAACATCACATATTTGAAATGAATGAAAGAATAAATGAATGTATAGAAAATGAAACATTAGACCAGGGTAGTAATTGGCTGTAAATAGAAAGGTGGGGTGGTTCGATATACAAGCTTTCATCTCTAGTATGGCTTTATGTTTTAACATTTATAAATGTTTTACATATATAATATATATTCAGAAGAATTTCTGGCCAGAATGATTAGCTGGACTAGATAGATTATCACATCTAACCTTTCACTATTTATTTATGTATTTATATTTTTTTGAATCAGAGTCTCACTCTGTTGCCAAGGCTGGAGTGCAGTGGCAGGATCATGGCTCATTACAACCTCCAACTCCTGGTCTAAAGGAATCCTCCTGCATCAGTCTCCAGAGTGGCTTGGACTCCAGGCACTGCCCACCACACCCAACTAATGTTTTTGATTTTTTTGGGTAGAGATGAGGTCTTGCTATGTTGCTCAGGCTGGTCTCAAACTCCTGGGCTCAAGCAATCTTCCAGCCTTCCAGAGTACTAGGATTACAGGCATGAGTCACTGTGCCCAGACCGACCTTTCATTATTATGGCTTAAGTATTCCCTTTACCATTAAACATATACTGATTAAAATTGTTGTGTGAAGTGTGGTTAAGAAATCTTGGGTTTTGTCCAAAATTGCACGATTTAGTGTGGAACTAACATGATTCTTAACTCTTAGGGAATGATCCCCTAAGAAAATTATACCCCCATCTCTATTATTAAGTAATTCAAACCAATTTAGTTTTAACTACTTAAATTATTTCTCTATCAAGTGATTTTTTTATTTTTAGTATTATTTTTTATTTTTAGTACTGTTTGAATTCCTTTTTCATTGTCTTATAAAAGCACCTAGCAGGAAAAAAGTAAGAAGTCTGGGCCATTTTTGCCAACACTCTATAATGATTTGATTAAAAACTCTAATATTTAAATGAAGTATTCTTGTGCTCCAGACCTATCTTTTTTCTCTGGCTCACGTAACTGTAGAAGAACTTAGATGCTAAAATATGTATATACTGTAAGTTCAGCATCCTTAAAGGAATATGTTTTAAATGTGCCATAAAAATCTGTCACTTTTTTATGGATTTTTTTAAACTAAAAGAATATGTCTTCATTTCCTGTAAGAACTCTGGAACACAGAAGTGACTGTTGACACCTGATTTCCCTTTGGCAGATGACCAGATAGGATCAGCATTAACAACTCGCAGAAAATGCCAGATGCAGGGGAAATGACAAATGTGCCACATGATTTAATATGGAGTAAAGATAAAGGTTAACAGAAACGATCTTTTCTTCTTCGTTTGCAAAATAAGTTAAAAGTGCTTTTTGCCTTTGCAAAATACTTTACAAAGTATGACTTGGAAATGAAGATTTTGGCTTACCTATATGTTCTGTAAAAACACGATCAGACCCCTGATAGTCACAGAGCAATTTCAAACAGTCTATGTTTAATAGTAGAAGAGGATATTCAAATCCAACATTTGGGGAAAAAAACTAAATAATGATAACCAGATAATGAATGTGCTCATTTACGTTGAGCAATCGTAACCAAACCTGAAACTGTTTCAGGTATAGACTCAATCAAGAACTCAAGGACAAAGTCATTCATTCCACTTTTAGGGGCCTGTTGTCATTAATGCCAGTGCTCCTTGCTCTATCTTGTTAGCAAGGGAATTTATCTAATCTAAAAGGAGTTTCATGGCAGAGGGTGGTGGGTTGCATAAACCTGACATTGTGCCCACTGGCAAGCAGACTGAGTATAGTGCCTATGCACTCATTCATTTCTTCTCTTTAATGAAGACATCTTTATAATATTCTTTTAATTTTAAAAATAATAAACAGCCAATGAAGATACTTCAAAAAATGCAGAGAAGCAGAAAGGAAAGATTAAATATTTTTAAGATCACCACTAATTTGAGTGCCTAAATATAATAATCTCTGCTAAGATGTTGGTATATCATTACCATAAAGTCATACCCTGTATTCCACTTTGACTTGGCAGAATGAATTTCACATTTCTACAAGTATTCTCCTACAGCATTCCCTAAATGGCCACATGGTATTTCATTATATGGATGTACCATGACTTACTTAATCAGTCTTCAATAACTAGAGCTCTAAATTGTTTTATTTCTTGCTGTTACTCATAATGTGAGCACATTAATTTTCATTCTTTCGTAGTCCAAATTTTTTTTAAATAAGATACCAAGTAAAGAAAAAATAATTAAGGAAAAAAATCTATTCTATTGCTATTAGAATAAAGAGTTATAGAAGTTATAAAAAGTGTCTTTTGTGTGATTACATAGTGTGATATCATATTGAATTAATCATTAAATTAGCTCCAATTTACTAAAAAAAGCATATAAATTTTTAAATCTGAGTTATGATTTTAGCATGCAATCATAATGCTGAAAAATCAGCACATTTCTTCTTGTGAAAGTTTTTAGTTTCAGTAATTTCTGTAAAGTTTGTCCCAGAATCTTCATTAGCAGCCCATTAAATACCAAGGGCACTGAGGTTGGGTTTTGATTAAAGTAAAATTTGCAAACAAGTTATAGGCCCGTTTGTTCACCTAATAGGAAAGGATCTAATAGAAACTATATTTGATGCATTCTTGTATCAAATCACATGTGTAGTTATGACATTGCACAATTTAGTAAAAAACATGAATTGTCAAGAAGCATTTAGAAAATTTTAGCAGGAAAAGGA
This sequence comes from Tarsius wallacei, assembly GCA_963574415.1. NCBI lineage: Eukaryota > Metazoa > Chordata > Mammalia > Primates > Tarsiidae > Tarsius > Tarsius wallacei. The sequence goes on from CAUYQG010221425.1 coordinate 10,811, forward strand.
ATAGAGACTGCTCAACTCCAACAGCTGTAGAACACTATTCAAATGTGGACTTAAGGGAAAAGGGTTTTACCCCCAGTAAACACATTTTCTGATTTTAATAATAGTAAAAACACAGATAAACTGATTTTAACCATGGAATGACCAAATTGGTTAGCAAACGAGGTTCTTTCTAATGAGTTCATTGTACGTGAAACTCTGTTCTGTGCTTTTTCTATCCCAGATAAACAGGACTTCTCACTTCAACCAATTTTCATGGATACTAAACTGTATAAACAAAACACCCCCCCCACACACACATAATTTTGCAAATCCTTTCTTTACTACACTGAAGAGTCACACTGTAGTCAATTATCTTTATAAACTAGAACATTATGAGTAGGGACTTTCCAGATTAGTGTTATGAAATAGGTTAATAATTTTGTATTAGATGCTATTGCTCTTCTGGGCAGGTATATTTCATAGCCAATAACACAAAACCAAGAAATGCATCCAAACCAAGAACACATTTTGTTGCTATCTTTTAGGAAAGGAAATACTATTTCTTTTCCCTGGAATTAATTTCTTGACTCACAGCTGTACTAACTTCCATTTTTCTTTCCCCAACCTAATACAAATTCCACACATATTATGGGTCAGAACACAAGCCTTTTGAAAACCCGATATAAACCAGCTGTTTACAAGTCTTTTTTTGTTGTTGTTTTATTGGTTAGCTGCAAGTGGGTTTTTACATAGACCCAGAAATGCAGAGAGAATTCTTTATAGCCACATCCAGCACATTGTGTAGTACAATATTAGAAGAAAGAGGACATATTGTTCTCAAGATCAGATTCTTTAAAGCTGATGCACATTGTGATAATCTGATAATAAATGCCAAAATGAAGCTGTATATTATCACATCTTTGAAGACTTTTTGCATTATATGGATCAACACAAATATATTGCGCATTTTGAGATTAACATGACCAGTGTATAATAATGTCAGCCACACTACAATATTAAAAATATGAAAAAATATTCTGGCTGCATTAACTCTCCATTTGGAGATACGATGCTAGCATCAATTTTAAGATGCTATATTCGTTGTTACCAGAATACATCTCTACAAACAACCAATGTTTAAAGTACTAAAGCATCAGATCAGTGTGTGCGAGTGTGTGTGTGTGTGTGTGTGTGTGTGTGTGTGTGTTTATCATGATAAGTTAAACTCATATTTACTGATTTTGCAAAGGATTTTTAAATTATAACAATTTTTTAGATTATATGCATGCTGATTTCACCCCCAGTCTTTATATTTTCTAATCATATAAGTAAGAATTGTACACGATGGACAATAAAATATGAGTTATAAAATCTGAAACGATTCTTGCATCTTAATAGCATCAGAGTTTAACACAAAAATAATGTGTGCTTTCTTCTCCATTCCCTGAAAGTCACAAAACTCTATTAGTCCTCTAAGTACATCTGCAGGAAGCAAAATAGGTAATTTTTAGAAGTATTCCAAAATTATAATCACACAATTGGAAATATTCTGCATGAAAAACAGTAAGGCACTTAATTTCTACCAGTAACTCACTTGGATTCTCATTAAACAAAAGCTTATATAGATTTGAAAATAAATAAATTAGTATCTGACCATGGCAGCCATGTCATTTACAACTATCACTGTGGAGTCAGCTAACCTGAATATGAGTTCTCAGTGAGGAAGGCGGAAAGGAACCTGTCATGTGCTTATTGTGCTTGACTCCATCCTTGGTGTCTGTATCTTGCATCATGGCTCATTCCCACTTCTCTAAAAGGCAGATATTACATGTTCCATTTAACAGTTGTGCACACAGAGGCTCGGTGGTGTGATGTAACTTGTTCCTAAGTGATGGTGCTAGAATGGCCAAGAATTTGCAGGCAAGATCCACCCTTGATCCATTACAGCATACGTTCTCTGGCACCAACACCTGAAATGGAATTTCTTGCCTATCAATTTCCTCCTGTATGGGAGGGAGATGAGAGCATTCTGTAACCTGTATTCCAAAGGTTTTAAGGAATGAAATACAATGTGAAACAACTTGGAAAACTATACGGAGCTCTACAAACAGAAACATTAGACTTTATTAGCAAGAAAAGCCAGCACCCATATTCCATCACAATTTCTTTTCCCTTCTTTTTTCTATTTGTTCTTCTAACCGCTCTCTGCCAGTTCTTCTCTTCTCTCCACAATGAAAACCCTTGCTTCTTTTTCTTATTCTTTTCTTTTCTTTTCTTTTCTTTTTTTTGAGTCAGAGTCTCACTTTGTGGCCCAGGTTTGGAGTGCAGTGGCACTCTCACGATCACCCCAGCTTCGACCTGCTGGGCTCAGGCAATCTTTCTGCCTCAGCCTTCCAAGTAGCTGGAACCACAGGTGTGCACCACTATGTGCAGCTAATTTTTTGATTTTTTTGTTGCCCAGGCTGGTCTTGAACCACTGAACTCAGGCAATCCTCTGGCCTCTGCCTCCCAAAGTGCTGGGATTTCAGGTGTGAACCACCACATCCGTCCTCTGGCAGTTTCAAGTTGCCCAATAAGAGGATTGAGATTAGACCCTAACATGTGTATTCTTGCTCTATTTCATCTTCAGCTCTCTGTAAAAGGACTTTGACCCAATTAGGAAAAGTGCATCCCCTCCTGTAAAGATGGTTGCATGAGTGGAATGTAGGCTGTCTCTGTTCGATCAACAACTTGAACAACTAACTGTACTAGGCTAATAAACACCACTTTGTCAAAGTCACCAATGACCTCCTGCTGGCAAAATCCAATTAATACCTTTCAATGTCATCTTATTTAAGTTATCTGTGACATGTTTCAATGCTGAGAATTTTTTCACAGAAGCAACCTCCCTTTCTCAGTGAAGTTGATACCAATGCCTCCTGATTCTCCTCACCAAGCTCTGGCAGTTTCTCTTGGTTTCCTTCATAGGCTCTTTTTCCTCTAGCTGCTTCTAAGGTCTATCTGTGCTGCACACTCCTTTTTGTCACTATAGATTAATAATAAGCAACCTATAAACCCATACTATATAGGGTTTGGGTTAAGATCTATAAGACCTATACAAGACTGAAATCTCTGAATGCAAGGAATCACCCACACCTGGCTGTTGATGGAAGAGGTAGACTACTCTGGGGTTTAGGCATGGATGCTATACTTGTTTCCTTCGCACACCCCACGCTCCGTGCACTACTCTGGCCAGTATTGTTCTAGAGGGGATCCTTTGGCTGCAGTATAGGAAAGCTGGAGGTGATGGAGGGCAACTCCTTCGTCTTCATAACTAACACTCATCACAAGGCCTGGTACAAAGTATGTATTGGGGGAATATTTTGTTGAATTGAATAAATTATTCTATCCATGCCACTTTGAGGTGCCAAGTAATCTCAGAAAAGTCACTTCAAACTCTCTGAACCTCAGATGCTCCATATGTGAAATGGAGAAAATAATAATAATAACGCTTTCCTGGAAATGTGATTTTGAGGCTGAACAAAGATTTTGGAACTCTCAGATGTGTTATGCATATGTAAAGGTTAAAAAATTAGGAAACTGCCTCCATGTTGTTTCTTAACAAATGTGTCTAGATAGTAGTAATTCAATGCCTAGAATAAAAGGTTCCATTTTCTTATTGATAATGTTTCATTCAAAAAGGTGGATAATCTAGGTGGTAGGAATTTATATTTTTTCTGTGGAATTCAATTGTTACTTTAATCTTAAATAAAAAATTAGAATCTATTAATAATTCCCTGTCTCCTGAACTCAATTCAGGGTTGAAAAACATGCCCACCTGTGCTCAATGGTTTCCCTGAATTACACAGAGTTCGTGGCTTCGGCTGTCACCTCCATGTGGCTGACTAAAAAACTATGGCCATCTGGCCTTTGTTCCCATAAATTTTCTAAACTGTTCTTACCAAGATGACCCAACTTTTCTTTTTGTTAAACTCAGTAGACACTTTTGGTCTTATCTGACTTGGCCATCTTAACAGAATCTGACAGAGCAGACCACCTCTCCTAGTTGAAATGTTCGCTTAGATTGCTGTCAGTGATGCTTCACTCTCCTGATCTTCCTTCAATTTTTAAACATTTTCCTCTGAGTTCTTTTTCTGTGCTAATTATTCCTTGAGACTTATGTCCTTTTTTCTTTCACTCTACATTCACTACTCAGGCAATCCCATGCACGCTTAGGCTTTCACTCATGATCTATGTGTCGGTTATTCTCAAATCTTCTCTCCAGCACATGCACTCTTCAGAATTTTGTATCCAAATATTGAAATGTCTTTTTGAAAAAAGTCAATTGGAGATCCACAGACGGTTTAAACTCAATATATGCAAAATTGAACCAATCATCTCTCCCTTTCCCTGCTGCTCTCCCTGTTGTGTTCCTGGTTTAATGAAGGGGCCCAAGGAAAAGTTAAGTTTCAGCACATGAAAGAGACACCAGTCTAGGTGTCTTAAGCAGTGGAGATGTAATTTAGGACCCCCTGCACACACCCCTTCCACCTGAAACGCCTACCCCACTCCCCAACACCTGCCACCTGCTATCCTTGTTCAGTTAATTGCTGCTAATACTAAAATTTCTAATTTAGGTGTAACCTAATCCTGGAAAGCTTTCCTGATCCTCACAGTCAGGCAAAGTGCCCATCTACATATTTTGTCAGAGATCAGACATAGATACTTTCCCACCACAGATGCTTATTGCACCAAATTGTAATACTTGTATGTCCATCTGTCTCTCACCCTGGGCTTTATGCTCCATGAAACCAAGGGCCATCTCTGTCATGCTTGTCTTTGGCACACACTAGCAGGCACAGCAGTTTTGTATCTCTACCCTTGACCTTGCTGGTTGACTGTGTCTCTCTCCTTCCCACACATACACATTTCTTCAACCTGCTTGAGTCAGGTCAGGTGCTACTTGCACTATGCATTTTTCCTGACATCCCAGGTAGAATGTATTCCTTTCTTCTTTAAGATCTCTGCTTTTCCCTTTTCTTTTTCTTTTTCTTTTCTTTTCCTTCCTTCCTTCCTTCCTTCCTCCCTTCTTTTCTTCCTTCCTCCCTTCTCTCCTTCTTTCCTTCCTTCCTTCCTTCTCTCCTTCCTTCCTTTTTTTCTTGCTCTGTTGTCCATGCTAGATGGCAGTGGCATAATCATAACTCACTACAACCTTGAATTCCTAGACTCAATTCATCCCCCTGCCCCAGCCTCGTGAGTAGCTGTGACTACAGATGCATGACACCAAACCTGGATAATTTTGAAATTTTTTTGTAGAAATGAGATCTCACTATTTTGCCCAGGCTGATCTTAAACTTTTGGGTTCCTTGGCCTCTCAAAGTGCTGGGATTATAGGTGTGAGTCACCATGACCAAGCAAGAATACCTGTCTTTCTCAAAGATTATTTGCCAGTAACAGAAATTTATGTCAACTATTTCCAGTGAAAGTGGGTATAAGCAGGTAGCTTAGATACAGTCATAGCATTGACTAAAACCTTGAAACATTCCCAAAGTAGTTGGCAAATAGCCATGGCCTTGCACTAGTCAGCCCAGCCACCACAGCCACTCCCAGGACCTTTCTGTACACAGGAACTAAATACCAGGGTAACCCCAGTACGTGCTCCAGCACCATGGATAGTGGTTGTGAGGAACTAGAACAGGGAAAAACTCTATTCCTCCAGGCTTTTACAATCCCTGACTTCTTCTCTCTGCTCATCTGCTCATACTCTCCATTTTTTGCCCACTGATATCTCTACATCTCTAAGTACATGAGGACAAACATAGTTACCCCAGTTTCCTGTTCCTTCCCAGCACCACTGGAGACTTCCTGGCATCTGTGATTGCTCATTTAAATTCCTAGGAGGAAATGTCTACCTTAGAATGGGTTTCAGTTCTGGCCTAGTGGCCACAGGGCAGGGTCATGCATGACAGAAATCGTTGTACGTGTCCGACTCTATATCGGGAGTTCAGCAGAGAAAGGGGCACAGGCTAAGTGCTCACACTGGAAGTTGTCTTCTACATGTCCCTGAGTTGTACCCAGCTGCTACTGGACAGCTAAAAACTCTTTTGCACTTACTACTATATATGTGTATATATGTGTGTGTGTCTGCGCGCGCACACACACACACACACACACACACACACACACATGCACACCTATCTTTTTTCTTTTTTGACTCAGGGTGTTACTCTGTCACCCAGGCTGAAGTGCAGTGGTATGATCATGGCTCACCGCAGCCTCAACCTTCTGGGCTCAGGCGATCCTTCTGCCTCAGCATCCTGAGTGGCTGGGACTACAGGTGTGCACAACCACACCCAGCTAATTTTTTTACTTTTTTGTAGAAACAGGGTCTCACTATGTTGCCCAAACTGGTTTCAATCTCCTGGGCTCAAGCAATCTTTCTGCTTCAGCCTCCCAAAATACAGATGTGAGCCACTGTGACCAGTCATATATGTATCTCTTTCTAATGGACACTTAGTAGCTTAAGGCAGAGGTTATTACTTATATTTTTCTGTTTTCAGTGCCTAAGACAGGACGTAACACAAATAGGTTCTCAGCAAATCGTCACTTAATGCATAAATAAAAATAATAGAGAGCAACAGGAACTAGAAACGACCACCTAGGCTAGTATTTTATATCTGTGTTCCAAAAACCACTGATCTTGTAAGACACTTTATTAGGAATAGGGAAACTTTTCTGCAAATAGCCAGATAGTAAATATTCTAAGCATTGCAAGCCACACATGGTCTCTGTTGCATATTCTTCTTTGTGTTATTTTTTAGAAAATTTTTAAAAAATAGACACCTGTAATCTCAATATTTTGGGAGGCCAAGGCAAGGGGAGTACTTGAGGCCGGGAGTTTGAGACTATCCTGGGCAACATAACAAGACCTCACCTTTCAAATAAATTTATTTTAAATAACTGAGTGCATGTCTGTAGTTCCAGCTCCTTGAAAGACTTAGCCATAGGTATCACTTGAGCCCAGGAGTTTGAGGCTGCAGTGAGCTATGATTGCACTACTGTACTCCAGATTTTTTCTATAGACTATACAAAAATATGTATAGTTTCTATAGATGATATAAAGACTACAGACTCTATAATTTCTATAGAATGTATAGAGTCTATAGACCATATAGTTCCTATAGTCTCTATAAAGTTTGTAGACTACATTGTTCCTATAGTCTATATAAAGTCTATAGACTATCCAGTTTCTATAGTCTACATACAACATATACAACATATATACACTGTAATATAGTTTCTATAGACTATGAGGGGGAACCCAAGAAAAACTGAATTTATTTATTTAAAAATTATGTATTTATTCCTACATATTTAAACTTCAGTCACCTTCAAAGTACTCTCTGATGCAATACGCTTATCAAGATGTTTTTTCCACTGTGCAAAAACAGTTTTTGAACTCATCAGATTTGATGCCTTTTAGTGCCTCTGCAGCTTTTCATTTCACCTCTTCCACGTCGGCAAAACATTTCCCTTTGAGTACTTTTTCATCCAGGGAAACTAAAAAGGTTGCTTGGGGTGAGATCAGGTGAATAGAGAGGGTGGGGCATGGGGGTCATGCCTTTTTTGGTCAAAAACTGCTGAACACTCAGTGTGGCATGAGCTGGTACACTCGTAAATCATACACCATGAAATGGGCAAGCAAGCTGAAAGAATCACCAGTCAGGCATGGTGACTCATGCCTGTAATCCCAGCACTTTGGAAAGCAGAGGAGAGAGGGTTGCCTGAGTTCAGGGGTTTGAGATCAGCCTGGGCAACTTGGCTAGACCTTGTCTCTACAATAAATCAAAAAATTAGCCTGGCATGGTGGTGCGTGTCTATAGTTTCCACTGAGGTGGAAGGATTGCCTGAGTCCAGCAGACTGAGGCTGTGGTGGTGGTAAGCCTGCCACTGCACTCCAGCCTGGGCAAGAGAGTAATACTCCTACTCAAAAATAAAAATCTCCAAAAATAAATTCACTGAAGTCAAATGCAGCCTCTCACAATGCTAGCTGGCACACTGATGCCGATGGGTTCCTAGAACACGTTCCTGGCAGGAGAAGCCTGTACTACAAGAGACCCACCCTCCTCACCCTCCAAAAGATAATTCCAGGTTTTTTGGGGGGATCCTCCCACATATATAAAAATTTTAGACTATATAAAAACTATATAGTGTTTTCTATAGACCATATAAAAACACCAACAGGTTGAATCTGGCTCCTGGGCCATAGTTTCCTACCTCTTATTTTATGTCATCAAATAAGTTTGGTATGGTGGACAGAATAACGGTTCCCAAAGACATCCGTGCCCTAATCCTGGAAACCTGTGAATAGGTTACCTTATATGGTGAAAGGGACTTTACAGATCTTATTAAATGAAGAATTTTGAGATGGGGAGACTATTCAAGTGGACTCAATGTAATACAAGGGTGCTTATAAGAGGGAGGCAGAGGGATTATTAGACTCAGAGAAAGAGTAAGAGAGAAAAAAATTTGAAGATACCCCACTGTGGTTTTGAAGATGAAGCAAGGGTCCCACTAGCCAAGGAATGCAGGCAACTTCTAGAAGCTAGAAAAAGCAAGGAAACAGATTTTCCCTCAAAGCCTCTAAAAGGATCTCAGCCATGCAGACCCACTTTATACTACCGACCTCCAGAACTGGAGGTAATCAATGTGTATTATTTTAAGCCACTACATATGTGGTCATTTGTTATAGCAGCAACTGGAAACTAATATATCTGGAAAACATGAGAGAGTGTATTCCCCTTCTTGGATATTCAATATGTATATTACAGACTCTAAGAACTCCTGGTAGAGAAAACAGTTTGCATTTTTTTAACAGAGAATTTTCCAAACTAATTTTTATTGGATACTTGTTTCGGCTATCCAGCATTAATTCTATGTACCTCAGTTATTTTCTTTTTAGGGGGAGGAATCACCCTCACCTATTACACTGTGGTAGTTGAGAAGGGACTGACCCCAGTTCTAGAAGCAGGCATGTGACTTACATCAACAGCACAGTCACTGCGCAAGAATGGGCCCATGACCCACTTCTACTGAATGGAGAGCAGGCTAAGAACCTTTTCAGAGTTACTGAGGAAGGATCCCTTTCTTTCTAGAAATGTTATGAAGACAATAGGAAGGAGTTTGAAACTCCTGGAAGCAGCTGCTTACAAAGTGAGTATCAAAGCAGCAGGATCCAGAGTGGTAAGTATCTGCTTGGATTAGTTTTCTGTTGCAGTTGTAACAATCACCACAGACTTAGTGACTTAAAATAAAACAAGTTTATCATCTTACAGTTCTGGAAGTCAGAGTATGGTATAGGTCACTAGACTAAAATCAAGGGGTTAACAGGATTGTGTTTCTCTGGAAGCTCAAAAAAAGAGTCTATTTTCTGCTCATTCAGGTTATGGCTGTAGAACCAAGGTCCATGTTTACTTTCTGACTGTTCATTGGGGTGGGGGGGGGTGGAGTCATTCTCAAGTTCTAGGGGCCATCATGCTCCTTGGCTTCCTTCATCTTCAAAGCTACAACAGCGGGTTGAGGTCTTACCATGTCACATTTCTCTAACCAAACTTTATGTCTTCCTCTTTCATTTTTAAGGACTTGTGTGATTAGATTGGGCCAAGGATTTTGTCCCCATCTCAACACTTAATCATATCTGCAAAGTCTCTTTTGCCCTATGAGGTAGATTTCACAGTTTCCAGTGCTTAGGGCATAAACGTCTTTAGGGGACCATTATGCTGTCTGTGACACGTGTCCTGCTGACATCATTCTAGCCACAGAGCCAGCCACGCCAATGGCCAATTCTATGCCTATACTTTTCAGCTATCTAAAAAGGTAAACCCCAAGTTTTGGTTAAGCCAGCTTGAGACAGATATTTTGTTACTTAAAAACTTTAAAAAAAAAAACCCCTAACCAATACACTAATACATACTTTACTAGAAACTCCTGATTTTTTTTAAAAAACTGTATAATTATATATATATGTGTATATATGTGTGTGTGTGTGTGTGTGTGTGTGTGTGTATGCCAAAAAGTTGCTATTCCAAAGCATATTCCCCAACTTCCTAATTTTGTAGAGGAAACCAAGACCCAAAGAAGAAAAATAATTTTCCCAGGGTCACAAAACTGCTCATTTCAGAATCAATAATGAGTCTCTAAATTCCAGACTCCCACTATAGCATTTGCCAGTGTATGAAAAGTTTTTCTTTCATTATAAATGTCTAGTTTCTTCCACAATGGCTGACACCAACACCCTCTTCTATGAAGACATATGCTCAGTCCCCTTCTGTGCCTAACAAACTGCCATTTGGATTTTATTTCCTATTGAAACTGCTACTTTTCTGCCTATTTAAAGAGAGTCCCTCGCTATGTGTCTATTGGACAATTTATTCATTAATAAAATTACTTGGCTGCACTAATAAATCAAATTATATCATATTTGTTAAATATTCATTAAATCTCTACAAGTTACTATGTCTTTTCTCTTTAAAGAAATGTTAGAAATCTTTAATAAGAATATTGTCATCTTTCTGTAGATAAGGATTTGTTACTGTTATAGTTCCTGATAACCTGGGCCAAAGTGACCTTGTTTGGTTCCTAGTGGGAAAATGCCTCCTTTTTTTCTGGCAAGGATATAAGAACGTACACTGGAGAAGGATTTCTAATATCTGGGAGTGAGAACAGCTTAGTCTCACTCAAGAGGTGTCCGTGGTGTTTGATTCTGTTCCCAGCTATCAGCAATAGATTAAAGAAATGAAGTAATATTAGCATTAAATGACTGAGGAATTGTAAAATTGTAAAACAGCACACCTCCAAATTTCACTTTATACATTTCTTTACTTATTTTTTGAAATGACAGAAGCAAATATGTGCTATGTGGTATCTTTCTCTCCTCCTAACCTCTCCTTTGTACCTCACAATGCAAACCTAAATGTGTACTGATGCTGGACTCCCTTCTCACCTGGCACACCCAGAACCCCAGAGCCTCCTTTCATCCTCTCTGGAGTTGGTTGAGGCCTGGTTCAGGGTAAGCCTGTGGGATCATCTGGTGAAGGGAGAAGAAAGGGGCTCCCCCCTCAGATCTCTTCAACAAATTGCTGGGGTTTCCGCACTCAAGCCAGAATCCATTGTCAGAATGTGTTTATTTATTTTCTTGTCTCCTCAGAGCTACAGCCTCAATTCCAAAAAGTATTTTTTGGAAAATATTTCAAATTTTGTTTATTGCTGATATCTGAGGCTTTGTTTTTTCCATTGTGGCTAAATTTTTAAAAGTAAGACCAGTGTAGTTTTATTTCTACCTGTTTTCACTTTTAATAGAGGTAAAATCATGTGTGTATTATCTAGCAATCATCAATCTATTGATCTGTCCTTTATCTACCAATCACCTATCATCTGTCAACTTTCTATCATCTATCTATTATCTCTATCTATCTCTCTATCTTCTCATGGTTAACAAGAGATGGGCTGTAGAGTTAAACTGCCCCCAAGTCTACATTCTTATTCTGCCACCTATTAGCGATACAACTTTTTGATGGGTTATTCGGCATCAACATTCTTTGGCTAGCTCATCTGTATAATGGAGATCATGTATAATGGTTTACATATAGTGTTCTTGTGAGGATTAAATAAAATAATACATACAGAATTCTTGGACCAGCATCTGAAATATAGTAAGCATGCAAAAAGTTTTAGCTATTATTTACTATTATTATTTATTTTTGTGAAAAAAAAAAAAGAGAGAGAGAGAGATAGGGGTCTCACTATGTTGACCAGGCTGGTATTGAACTCCTGGCTTCAAGTGATCCTCCTGCCTTGACATTTTTAGTAGTATTGAAGGAAACTGTGTATCTGTATGAACCAAGGCAGGAGATAAACCCTAGGCAGAAACAAAGGGAATAGTATTAGGAAGAAAAGTAGATGCAGCCAGGTCACCAGGAAAAAAGGAAAAGGAAGAAGCTTAAGACCACATTTGTTTTTGCCAGTTAAATCACAAGAAGTTATAGCATGTCTCTGCACTAAGCCCCATCTTTGGGTTTTCCCACACGAGGAGATTATATTCGGTAGCTTGAGAATGCAAAATGGAGGAATTCTCTTGTTAAGAAGGATTCCAAGGACTAATTTGATTACTTTGTTATTATTCTTAATGTGTTTCTATGGGAAAATATATATTACAAGTTACTCACATGCCAAAGTAGAAAATAACCTTTGAAATGAGAGCCATCAGTAAACTTGGACAGCCTAGGAGCGTATTTCTCATCGAGGAAAAGAAAGGAATATAGGTATCATACAGGTGGTCATGCGTTTGTCACCACCTGCTAAATGTTTTCTGCAGATTTAAAATAAATACATTAAAATAATTTAAAAACTTGAATTTAATTTCAAATATTGGTAGAAGTAACATCTTCACTAACAATTTGTAAATTAAATATTTCATTATATTTGTCTTTCTCTTGGAATAGTAAAAAGTTTAACCTTTTCTTCAAAGGAGAATTCCTAAAGGTATAGTGAATTGGGCATTAAGAAAATTCAGTAAGTACTACCAATTTTAAAGACATGAGAAAATGAGGAAGGAAATCAAGATAGTGATTACCAGTCATTATCCAATAACCTGAGGAAAATTTTCCTAAAAGTTTATAGTTACAGCTGGTAGTAATAGTTACACAATTTAAATTGCCATTTTTTTATTTTAAGATTTTGTTTTCAGAAAAAAATATAATTTAGTCCCTTTGTTTGACATATCCAATATTTACGTAGTAGTAATAGTATATTTAACAAAGAAGAACTTAATTAAAATACCAAACATTCAATCATTTAAATTGTTTTCAATTTTATGCAAATAATAATGAAATTCTATGGAATATTGCAATAGATCATCTTTTTTATTTCAGGAGCTCATAAAAAGTCTTCATCTTTCTGTATTTATTTGAAATTGTTTATTTATTATATCCCATTAGGTAGATGCAGATGAATGAGATAGACTGTGTTTCTAGAATGGTGACACTAAATCAGCAGACAGCAAGGTGATTAGAGCAGTATCCTTTTGGAGATGCAATCCCTGTGTTACATCTTGACAAAGACTCTTCCACTGTTGTAGGAGCCCTGAGGTGGCCTCTGATGATCCTTGTCTCTTGGTCTTTACACCCTTATATTGATTATTTTCACATTGGATAGGGCTGACTTGTAAAGCAAATAAGATATTGTGGAAATGACAGAGTGTGACTTCTGAATCTAGATCATAAAAAAAATGGAAACTTCCATCTTGTTCTCTTGTATCATTTGCTGTGGGAGAAGATAGGTATTTTCTTGTGAGGACACTCAAACAGCCTTATGAGGAGATCCATGTGGCAAGACACCCTTCAGAAAGACCCTGAGCCAGACCCACTAATTTGGGCCACTTCTAAATCCCTGACCATAAAAATTCTGACATCAAAAAATGTATGCTGCTTTAAGCTGCTAAGTTGGAAAAATTTGTTATGTAACAAGCGATAATTAACATCCTCTATCTTCAAAACACCTGAATTATGGCATGCTTGGGCCATGGTTTCTTCTAGCTACTATCCATAGAATTGTTGGTAACATCTTCCAGATTGCAGTGTTGCTTGTACTATATAATGTCAGATGCCTTCTGCCAATCCCTAATTATTTGCTAGCCTTCAGTCTCTATTTCCTCCATTTCCTTGAAGGCTCACATTTTAACATCTAGCCTAGTATGAAATATAGGTGAAACCCTCAGTATTACCACTTGTACATTTGGTCTGTCATTATCATTCAAAATAATCATTATTATTTTCAAATTTTTAAGAAACATTTATGCATGTTTTATTGTGAAATATTTCAAACACACAGAAAATAAACAACAGCCAGTCATTTATTGAACACCCTCCATTTGACAAATGTTAAAATATCAGGTGGTGGGGGTTGTTTGATTTAAATTTTATTTTAGATTCAGGGAGTACATATGTGGATTTTTTTACTTGGGTATATTATATGGTGGTGAGGTTTGGATTTCCATTGAACCTGTCACCCAAGTGGTGAGCATGGTACCAATGGGTGGCTTCTCAACACTGGCTATCTTCCTACCCTCTCCCATTTAGGGCTCCCCAGTGTCTGTTGTTACTATCCTTATGCCTATGTATACCCAGTGTTTAGCTCCCACTTAAAAGTGAGATCATGCAGTATTCAGTTTTCTGTTTCTGTGATAATTCAGTTAGAATGATGGCCTCCAGCTGCCTCCACATTACTGCAAAGGAGGTGATTTTATTCTTTTTTTATGTCATTGCTCAAAAGTATTCACTAGAGCAAAATTAATGGCAAAACCAAATAAACAACACAGGGAATTACCGGTGAAGAAAACGCAGAATGGCATGTGAATGCTCACTGGCAGAAAGTTTCAAATGTCCCCATCATACATGTTGGCTGACTGGCTATAAGAAAAAACTATGAGTTTCCGGCAAGATGGCGATGGCGCAGCCTGGTCTATGAGACCCTCCGCAAAGGAGAACGCAGAAGGTCTCTGGCTGTCTCCCTGGGGGCTGCAGATCCCATGTTGGCAGCCTGCTGTTCACACGGAGCTCAACTGTCACCACCGCTGAAGCAACACAGTGGTCTGGACAGCCACTGCTGCCGCAGACACAGACACAGCAGACACAGACACAGCAGACACAGACACAGCAGACACAGACAAAGCAGCTGGCGCTGCCGCTGCCTCCATGGCAGCCATTACACATCGTGCCACCCGTGCCTGAGGTGATCCATGACTTCAGACCGCGAAGCCCCTGCAAGCAAGATCTGCTGAGATCGCTGCCTCCTCTATAGCCACCATGACGTCCTGCCAGGCCATGGGTCTCCTCCCATGTGCCCTGAGGCAGGTTCTCATCTCCAGCTTCTGTCCCGGCTCTCATAGGGCTCCATTCCTTCTGGGACGAGTGGCTGAGATAGCACCACCTGCTGGCGATTCAAGGTAACAACATTGAAACAAGAATAACAAGCTTGAACTGCCCTCCACAGCAGGCCAGGGGCAACTGACCCTAACTGTGAACAAATTTACCAGCCTGAGAAGACAGCTAGAAATCAGAGCTGAAAGGACATTGGACTTAAAGGAAAAGTCTCAGAGTGTGCTTGATTGGTTCTGTTAGTTTAATGACTTGATTCTATTCCTACTGGGGTTTTTTTTGTCTGTTTGTTTGTTTTGTTTA
>CAUYQG010221436.1:0-20204 GCA_963574415.1 Tarsius wallacei
TGTAATTCCAGCTACTTGGAAGGCTGAGGCGGAAGGATCGCCGGAGCCCAGCAGGTCGAGGCTGCGGTGGCCGGGAGCGGCCACTGCACTCCAGTCTGGGCGACAGAGTGAGACTCCAACTCAAAAAAAAAAAAAAAATGAATGAATAGCACCATCACCTGAGTGTATGCTACATATGTATTTGCTAATTTATTTTACCTCTCCCCATTAGAACGTAAACCTGTGAAGACAGGGATTTTATCTTATATGCCACTGTACACCTAGCTCCCAGAATAGTGCCTGGCATGGAGAAAGTGCTCAATAAATGTAACTGCTTCTAAATGAACGAATGAACTAAACCTGCCACTTCTTGGCATTGTGTGGTGCCAACTCCCAGAGGAATAGGCCCAGTGAAGCCTAGTGCAGGGGACCCTCTAACCCCCTGTCCTGCTGCTGGACGCCCAGTGACTGTCATTTCTCTTCCTTCTTAGATGACGGAGGGCCGTCGATGTCAAGTACATCTCCTTGATGACAGGAAGCTGGAACTCCTAGTACAGGTAACTCGCTTTGGGTTAACTTTCTAAGTTTCTGCTTCGACTGATGTGGTTCAGACTTCAATTCGGCTGGGTCTGGAGAGGGAGAATGTAAACCGTTTTGAAATCTCTGTTTAAAATCTGAGAGAGAATGACTCGGACACACCAGGGTGTTGTGTGTGTGCTATTTTTGTTCATTCTGTGCACATTCAGAGCCTAAGGCATTCAAGGACAGAGGTATGTCTAACCTATTGTTACAAATTTCTAGAAAAGGAAATTGCACAAACACCATTAGCTATTCTTGCTGCTTGGAAAAAGTTAACTACAATGTAACTCAAATAACTGCTGCTGTAATTAAAACTGATTTAGTCTTCCTTGCTCAGAGGGGATAGAAATTGCTTCATTCTTTTCAGATGAAACCTTCATAGAGGAAAAGAAAGAGAAATGATCTCTGTGCTCTGATTTCCCTCTAAGGCAGTGGTCCCCAACCTTTTTGGCAGCAGGGACCATCTTTTGTGGAAGACAGCTTTGCCCCAGAAGGGGGGTCAGACTCTTCATAACGAGCGGGGAACCTCAATCCTATGCACAGTTTATAGTACGGTTCACACTCCTATGAGAATCTAATGCCACCGCTGATCTGACAGAAGGTGGAGCTCTGCTCTCCCGACACTCCCTCTTGCTGGGTTCCTAACAGGCCACGGACCGGTACTGGTCTGTAGCCCCGGGGTTGGGAACCCCTGCCCTAAGGGCTAAGGGCTCCCATCACATGGGTCCACATTGCCATCACTGTTGACCATCTGGAGAAACGGAGATGCAGGAAATCAATCAATTCATCCCCAACTAAGAATAGGTTGATGTCCGTAAAGTCAGAGATGCAATTGGAATCGCAGACCCTCATCATGTTTCACTTACTCCTAGAAAGCCCATTGTTTGATCCAGAACCCCAAAGCATGGTTGACGTTTCCACATCTGATTTGAAGAGCTCACCATTCCAAATCTGTTGTTCAGTGCCACCTTTTATTCTATGTGCTTGGTATTCTCAAAGGTCTATCTCAGGTTCTTAGAGCATTGTGTCTCAACCTCCATCACACTGGCAAAGAGGAAGCTCTAGTCCATCAGGGGGTTTGGTCCCGGGAGAAGGGATGCTGCTCGCCATGAGAGAGAGTTGACGATGGGGTCTTGTGTTCGCGTTTGGTATGAATTCGCAAACAGACACGCAGAGAGGCAGATAAGCAAATCTCTCTATTAAGCAAAGAGGAGTCCACTCAAGAAGGGGGAGCAGGCAGGAACAGCCTCGGAAGGCTGCTGGTTCTGCACCCAGGTATTATTGAACTATAACTTTTACTCGTAGAGGTGTTGAGGACTGGGTTCTGGGGTGGGTTTTTCCTAGAAATGGGTGGTCTCAGGGCTGGGTCTGTGTTATTCCTCTCTCCCATGGGGCAGGGGAATTTGGGGCCTTATAGGGCCATACCAGAACTGACATGGTGTCAGGTATATGGTGAGAGCGGGAGGCTCCCCTAAGGTAATTTTATGTTAATAGTATTACAATGAAGGTAAAAGTGGGTCATGGTCATCTTAGGTCAGTCAACCTTGGCTACTGATGCGTATGATCTTGGGGGTCTCTATGCTTCCTGCATTGGTGCTCGGCTCTTGTCCACAAGCATCCGAGATAGATAGACTACAGTGCTACAGGTGTATCTGATAAGAGCCTAACACTTAGGCAGGCGTGAAGTTTCCTACAGCTTGGCCACTTGCTTGATCCATGGTTCTGCACCAGCTGCTGCTGGCAGCCATGGGCTTGGAACTTTCCACAGTTCTGAAACTTTTTCTAGTCTGAGCTTCCTACACTAACAGATTGACACGGTGCCCACCAGTCATAGGGAGATGACACCACTTCATTAGCAAGACGCACGTGCAGATACTTTTGTCTTGTGTGGCCTCGAGCACGCTGCTTGGATTAAGAAATGGTCCAGATTGCCGACGCTAAGAGTTAACACTTCTAGTAGGAATCAAGTCCTAGGGGCTTTATAAATGTGGTGTAGGAGACAGGGGAGAGAGGAAAGGTTCATAACCACACACGCACTTTCAGCTGCTTTTCTCATTCTGGTGGATCTGTTCCAGTGTTTTTCACATTTCTATTTCTGGCATGGTTGTAATCATAATGTAGGGAGAATTCTGCGTCTTTTCTTTTTCCACTTAACATTGTCTTTCACTAGGAGTTTCCAAATTATTATAAATTGTCATCTTTGCGAATAGCTGCATAAATTCTGGGAATGGATATACTGTTATTAACTAACCATCCTCCTATGTGGGTACGTTTGAGTTTTTGTGTTTTGAGGGGTTTTATTGTTTTGTTTTTTGTTTTTTTTTTATAGTGTTTCCACAATTACAATTAAATGCTGTAATGGCCTTATCCCTGTACATAGGGGTCACCCACATTTTAGATTATGGCCTTATTACTCTGTTCCGTGCCTATAGTTGTTCAAAGTCGCGGTTTGAATTTGGAGGAGAATCCAAGTTAGTAGAATTATTAACTAAGAAACATTCAAAGCTTTAAATTTCTAAGAATTAGTGTGAAACATTTATAGTTGCGTGGTCTGGTATATTTTATATGCTTTTCTTGAATCAATGCTTGGGGACTTAGAAAGAAGTAGCCTTCTGAGGCTGGTCATGGTGACTCATGCCTATAATCCCAGCACTTTGGGAGGCCGAGGCAGGAGGATCACTTGAGCCCAGGAGTTTGAGACCAACCTAGGCAGCATAGTGAAACCGCGTCTCTACAACAAATAAAAAAGTAGCTGGGCGTAGTGGAGCTTACCCGAGGTGCCAGCTACTTTGGGAGGCTGGGGTGGAAGGATTACCTGAGATCAGGAGATTGAGGCTGCAGTGAGCCTGTGTTTGTGCTCCAGCACTCAAAAAAAAAAAAAGAAGGAAAGAAAGAAACCTCCTTCTGGAACAGATGAGACCTCAGGTGACATTTCAAGTACCGTCTCTTGGCCAGCCTGCCTTGAGAAAATAGGGATGGATGGCTGAGGTGGACTACAGTTACAGAAGATATAGTCAGCAAGTCTTTGGTTCACAACTTGGAAGACACCCCCGCCCAAGGCTTTCCCTGACTCTGCCCCACTCTTCCCCAGTCTTTGCATCCCCTGCTGTGTGCTTCGCTTTTATAACAGGGTCACATCTCATTTACTTGTCATTTCCCAGAGCCCCCCAACAGATCGAGGACTGGGTCTGTGTCTTTTTTTAGTTTGATTTGGGGTCTTACTCTGTTGCCCAGGCTGGAGTGCAGTGGGACAATGACAGCTGACCACAGCCTCTACCTCCTGGGCTCAGGTGATCGTTCTGCCTCATCCTCCCACGTAGCTAGGGCTACAAGGTATGTGCCACCATGCCTGGCTGATTTTTGTATTTTTATTTTATTTTTTTATTTTTTTTTTGAGTTGGAGTCTCACTCTGTGGCCCAGACTGGAGTGCAGAGGCCACTCCCGGCCGCCACAGCCTCAACCTGCTGGGCTCCGGCGATCCTTCTGCCTCAGCCTTCCAAGTAGCCGGAACTACAGGCGCGCGCTACCACGCCCGGCTGGTTTTTGATTTATGGTAGAGATGAGGTCTCGCCAAGTTGCCCGGGCGGGTCTCGAACCCACGGGCTCAGGCAATCCACTCACCTCGGCCTCCCAAGGTGCGGGATTACAGGCTGAGCCACCAAGCCTGGCTGTATTTTTATTTTTGTAGTGATGTTTCCCAGGCTAGTCTTGAACTCCTGGGGGCTCAAACGGTTCTCCTGCCTCAGCCTTCCAAAGTGCTGGAATGACAGGCAGGAGCCACCGAACCAGGCCTGTGTCTTGATCACTGTTGTCCCCAGTGCCCAGCCCTATGCCAGGGGCATAATATCACTAAAGAAAGATTTGTTGAATGAAAGAATGAATGAACCTTGAGATGTCTTGGCATTACTTTCCCAAAGGACTTCTTGCCATAGTACTGATTGCTTGGCAAGGAATTCAGCTTAGCTTAAATATATACATTAATTATTATATTTGCAGAGTGGGCTTCAGCAAAACCTGGAGAAACAAAGTTGAAACTATTGGACAAAAGCCAACTTAATTATATGACTCTTTTTTTTCCCTCTACAGAGTTCTCTTGTCCAGAATTGCATTCTTTGGGCAGAATCTTTTGTAAAATGGAATCTCTGTTCCCTAGCTCATTTAAACCCATCTCTGGATAGGGTTGTTTTGTGTTTTTTGTTTTTTGTTTGTTTGTTTGTCTGTTTGTTTTTAGAGACAGGATTTTGCTCTATCACCCAGACTGGAGTCTGGAGCACAGTGACACATTCATTGCTTACTGAAGTCTCAAATTCCTGGGCTCAAGTGATCCTCCCTCCTTAGCCTCTTGAGTAACTGAGACTATAGGCACACACCACATGTGGCTAATTCTAAATTTTTTTAAGGGACGGGGTCTCGCTATGTTGCCCAGTCTGGTCTTGAACTCATGGCCTCAAGCCATCCTCCAGCCTCGGCCTCCCAAAGTCCTGGGATTACTTGTGTGAGCCACCACATCCCGCCCTCCATCTCTAGGTTTTTAATAGCACAAAGCATTTGGACCTATGCCCTCCTTTTTTGATATTTTATGTTCATGCTGATAAACTTCAGATTCATTTGTACTTTAGTCATCGAAATATATGAAATATCGAGTGTGTTGTTATGAAGAACAATTTCAGAATATTTGTAATAATCCTTAGACCAAGCAATGCGCTTTGTAATTCAAGAGGCTGACCCCCTAATCCACAGGCAATGTCCTGACACTCCCATCTTTACCGTGTAGCTCCTTAAGTTCTCAAATTCCACTTCAGAACAGCTGGAAGACGATGGGAGCATTTAGCAGCAGAGTATGCCTTCAACCTCGGTCCTGGACGGATGGCAGGCTGCAACGGCCAGTTCACCCTCCAGTTTAGCTTGCAGGCAGTGTCTTTCACTCTGTTTTCCAAAAGTTGTTTCTACAATTAGAAATGTACTCAAGCTGGGCTCGGTGGCTCAGCCTGTAATCCTAGCACTTTGGGAGGCCGAGGCTCAGGATTGCCTGAGCCCGCAGGTTCGAGACCAGCCTGCGCAACTTGGCAAGACCTCATCTCTACAATAAATTAAAAAATTAGCTGGTGTGGTCGTGCATGTTTTATCTTAAACAATAAATTAAAAAATTAGCTGGTGTGGTCTTCTGGCTACTTGGAAGACTGAGGCAGAAGAATCGCCGGAGTCCAACAGGTCATCGCTGGGGTAGCCGTGAGTGTGCCACTGCACTCCAGCCTGGGCGACGGAGACTTCAACTAAAAAAAGAAAAAAGAAAAAGAAATGTACTCAAAATTGGTGAAACGGCTCACACCTGTAATCCTGTAGTCCCAGCCACTCGAGATGCCGAGGCAGAGGGATCGCCTAAACCCAGGAGGCCAAGGCTGCCATCACCCGTAATCATTGTGGTCATGCCACTGCGCTCCAGCCTGGGTGACAGAGTGAGACTCTGACCAGGAAACAAAAAACAAAGCTAGCCTCCTGCCTCTGGCACTTCCTGTTCATGTCTTTTAATCACCCATCCTTGTTTTGCTGAAAGAAGCAAAGAATCCTTTTGCTTCTCCAGGGGAGAGAAACACTTCCCCTAAATCTGCCTCTCCTTAGAAACCTTGGCAGGTCAATGCAGGTGCCTTTTCTGTCCCTTCTCATGTCCAGAGGCCAAGGATGGTGGCACATGGGAGACTGAGATGGGAGGAGCACTTGAGTTCAGGAGCCCAAGGCTGCAGGGAGCTGTGATTGTGGCACTGCACTCCAGCCTGGGTGACAAAGAGCGACTCTGACTCAAGAAAGAGAGAAAGAGAGGGAGAGAGGAAAAAAGGGAGGAAAGGAAGGAAGGAGGAGGAAGGGAGGGAAGAAGGAAAAAAAGAAATGTGCTCAAAAAGCCTTCGTCAAAATGAGAGAGGCCACCCTTGTCTCATTCTCTGAGTTGGCCTCTTCTTGAGGCTGCTGAAACCAGAGAAGCGGGCGAGGGTGTGTTTTATCTTAAACCGAACTTCCCAAGTCTTCTTGTCTTCGTACCCTTGCTCCTCTAACGTTACTTTCTTCGTTATTTTTTTTTCTGATCTGACTGCGTACGGGAAAACATGTTGAAAGCAAAGAAGGAAAATATGCTTTAGGCCTAGCGAGAAGAATTTAAGTAAAATCTGGAGAATTTCCGGACAGCGAGAGTTGCTAGATGGAGCACAGGAAGCCGTTCAAAGGGAAGATTCTGAATTCTTTCTCTCAGGCTTCTTAAAAATAGAATTGATTTTCGCTAGAATAGCACGGCTGAGGTGTGGCCTTTCCTTAGTGGGTCCTTTTGAGGCTTATGATATTGTGATATCCTGTCTCACAGCAAGACAGCCCAGTGCCAGAAAAACAGATGTTTGCCTTTTACTCCTAGGGACGCCTCATTTCTGTGCTTTTCTCCCATCACCGTTTGTTTTTAATTTTTTATGTAGAGATGGTGTCTGGCTACGTTGCCCAGGCTGATTTCAAACTCCTGGCCTCAAGAGATCCTCCCACCTTGGCCCCCCAAAGTGCTGGGATTATTGGTGTTGCCCACCACGCCCAGCTTCCCATCACTTTGGATAAACAGATATTGCACTCCTTTGGCAAAATTTCTTCTCTTTGATGACAGAGTTTTACACTCTTTGCTTTGTCAGGGAGTTGCCCTATGAGGTGAGGGTGACTTCCAAGTTCCAAGTTGCCCCAGGATTTCTCTTTCCCTTCGACTCAGTCTCTCGGTGACCATTGGCAAGATATTTATGACTGTCTACTTTTGTTCAAACAGCGTAACACAGTGTCCCATAGTTCTGAGAAATTGAGCAATTTTAGCCAGTCAGTGTTTTCCAAGAGAATTAAAGATGGCTCGTGCCTGAAATTCCAGTACTTTGGGAGCCTGAGACAGGAGGGTTGCTTGAGGCCAAGAATTTGATACCGACCTGGGCAACATAACAAGAACCCGTCTCTACAAAATAATAAAATAAAAATTAGCCGGGTGTCGTGGCCCGCATCTGCAGTCCCAGCTACTCAGGAGGCTGAGGTGAGAGGAATGCTTGAGCCTAGGAGTTCAAAGCTGCAGTGAGCTGTGATCTTGCTACTACATTCCAGCCTGGGCGACAGAGCTGAGACCCTGTCTCAAAAAAAAAAGCAAATAAATTATTGTTGTGTATTACATGGTGTTCATAATCCTGAGAAAGCCACCAGGACAGAAGCATCAGGATAGATATGAGTTGCACTGAGTGGTATGGTAGCCACCAGCCCCATGCAACCATTGAGCAAAACGTGGCTTCATTAAGGTGTGTGTAAATGTCAGGCACTCACCAGCTTTTGAAGACTTCATATGAATAAAAAAGCAAAACATCTTGTTAATGATGTTTGTCTTGATTCCATGTTGAAATGATAACATTTTGGATATATTTGATTGAAGGAAGCATATAATAAAACAAATCTTACCTGTTCCCTTTTACCTTTTTAATACGGCTACTTAGATAATTAAAATTTCATGTTGGGCTCACTTTTGTGACTCATATTCCTGGTGGATGACAATCTCTGAAGGATAGATGGAAGATAATTTTCAACAGAGAAAAAGTTATGAAATAGAAATATTTAGGGTTCCTCAGATATAATACGGGAGGTCTGGAACAATAATGACTGCATTTAACATTTATAGAATTTATATGGGTCAGATCTTATTTAATCCTCATACTGACTGTGTCAAGGAGATGCTACCTCAGGCAAACAGAAACTCAAAAAGGTTAAGTAACTGGCTCAAGGTCACACAGCGACTTAAGTACATATGGCTTGAGCCTAGGTCTTCTGATATTATATCCTATACTCTTTTCGTAAAGAGAAACAAGTCTATGCAATAAAAATGTGAAACATGATACAGTTCACCTGTAATGTGGCTGGCTGCTGACACCAATGTCCTAACTGACCATAATTACACACTTTGAACCTTATCTCAAGTCTACGATTGCAGACGGCCTTACCCGGGCCATTCTGTTCCTTTGAACTCAGTTCCTAATCTATCTAGTGAAGATTTAAACATGCAACACATCATGATGATGATTTTTCGCATCATATATAAGCTTCAGGCTATCGGGGTGGAAGAAACTTCTAGGGCAGTAGATTAAATAACTGTTGCCTTCCTGTCGCTTTCCTCTGTCTGACAAGGATGTTGGTGATACTCTGTCCTAAAGGTTAAGTACATTAATATGAGCTCTCAGTGAACCAAATAGTCTGGCCTGTAATGGGCTAGGAAATAATCATATATGACTTTAAAAAAACTGTCTAGAACTCAGGCTGGGTGTGGTGGCTCATGCCTATAAACTCAGCCCTCTGGGAGGCCGAGGAGGGAGGATCACTTGAGCCCAGGAATTTGAGGCCAGCCTCGTCTCTACAAAATATTTTTAAAAATTAGCCGGGCATGGTGGCACGTGCCTGTAATCTCTACTTCTCGGGAGGTGGAGGCAAGAGGATCACTTGAGCCCAGAAGGTAGTGGCTACAGTGAGCTATGGTCGTGCCTCTGCACTCCAGTCTGGGTAATAGAGAACAATCTTGTCTAAAAGAAAATAATAATTCTGGAATTCTACTCGTGCTACTTAGAATAAGTGAATAGACTTAGGATTACTACATGTGGGGACACCCCATGTAGACTCACCGCAATATCCCCGCCCAAGCTACTTCTGTGGGTCACAATATTCTGTAAAAATGCAAGGGATCGTTCTCTACCAAGCGAATCGGGAGTCCCTCAAAGCACATGTTGCCAAGAAAAGAATGCAAAGTGGATTCCATGTCTGCTCCACCGAGCAGGCTGGGCATGGGGGTTCTGTGCTGCCCGCTGGACCACCCACTGGAGTGTGCGGCAGGCCCACCATCTGCTCCTGTCTGGTCGGGATTCACCTGGACTTGCCGTCTCAGCCTGAGAAGTCGTGTGTAGGAGCTGGGAGCAGACAGAGAGACTCGGTGTCCCGAGGTTTCTGTCCAGGACCTCGCAGACCACCAGGCACCCTCCTAAAACCAGCCAGAGAGGTGTCAGGCAGCGCTGTGTTGGGCCGACCTCACACTTCACCGTGATGGCCAGCATCATTTATTAGGCTCCTTTCTGCAAAGCCGGGCACTTCACCAAATGAGCAAAACAGATGTCTTCCCAGCCCCTGGGGGTGGCTGATCATTTTTAACCTTTGAAAGGCACATGGTGAAGAAAGAAACGTTAAGATCGAGAGTAAAGACAGATCACAGTGATGGTGACTCCATTTGTAATCAAAAGTTCATTGGGTGGTGTGGAGGAAGAAGAAATAGACCATAGAGCATACCCTTGGGGGACACGAGCTAAGTTGAATCCCCGTTGGCCCGGAGGGAGGGGACAGAGGGGACTCAGAGGGGAGGGACACGGTACATCTCCCTTCTCCATCTGGGGCTTCTGCAGCTGGGGCATTTGTGAAGAAGTCCGTGAGCTTGCGCTGCACTGATTGAGAACAAAGGCGAATCCCAGTCTCCCCGAGGGGCTGTGCGTGTCAGGACATAGTGGATTGATGCAATCGTCTGGGGACTCCCCCCCACAACACACACATACACATACACACACACACACACACACACACACACACCGCTCCTGGGCCAGACAGCTCAGTCAGGCACAGGGTGAGGAGAGAGGAGACCATCTTCATCCTGGGCTAACTGGTCCAGGCTGCTTGTTGCCTGGCAACACTTCCTCTTTGCTCCCTCCCCCACTTCCCCCTCTACCCTTGAGCACCCCCATGACTGTGCCCCATTTCCCCCTTGGTGCTAATTCTAACTTGTCTTAAAAATGTATTCATTGGAACCCTTTGAAACTGCCAGTGTTTAGCTGACTTTGTCCTACTAAGAGGACGATTCCATGCAGCTCAAACCAAGAAGGGAAAGGAAGACAAAGCCCTCCAGAAAGCTGGGTTTTATTTTTGTTTTTGTTTTTGTCTGTGACCTCTTTACAAAATCATTTCCACGTCTTCCCCAGGGCAGCCCAGTAAGAGAGTGTGTAGGGAGGAGCATCAGGAGAGGAGAGTTGAATTACACGCCCCTGGTTTCTGTCTGTACGCTGAGGCGGGATAAGAAGAGATGGGGTGATTAAAAAGAACTCACACCTCAGTTCATCAACATGTGGACAGTTGCATTTAAGAAAAAGACACTAAAAACACGGGTGCACACGCCTCTAAGAAGACTGTGGAAATGGAGAGAAAATGGACCCCCTCGGGAAGGATGGGTGTTAGGGTTCACTGTCAGTGGGACCTCCAGAATGTTAGGTCAGGCCCGCTGGGGGTGTGGGGTGTCTGGTATGTGATCTGATGCCACATGAAAGATGCAAAGAATTGCACAGAAGTTAGATTAGAAAATATAGTGTATTTAGAAAGTAAATTAGAGAGAGAGAAAGAGGAGATTCACCTCCCTAAGGTAGGGAAGGGGGCCAAAGCCAGGAAGCATTGCAACAGCCATAGCTCAAAGAGCACATGGCCACACCAGAGTCTAGTAAGACGATGGCGGTGGCCATGACCTAGCAATGGTGACTTGTAGCTCGTGGTCGGATCCTTTTAACCATTTCCCTTGGATGGAGGAAGGTCGTTAAGGTGATTGGGTGGTGGTCTGCTCCGTTTCATGACGAAAGGGCAGGTAAGCGCAGGTACTGACGTCAGGTGATGGACAGCAGGCAGATGGGCGGGTTAATCACATGATTGCTGCCTTGGTGGGAGGAGACAAGGGGAGGGATTTTCCTGCAAGAGACTTGCCAGACATTTACAATCCACAAGCTCCTTAAGAAAAAAGGTGTTCTATTATAATTTCTATGGTTTCAGCCAGCCAGGGGGTGATCTTTGATCTTCTGTCTTGACAAGAAACCTGAAAGTTTACTAGAGATTATTAGCTAAACCATGAATTGAAAGGTTGGGCTGTGTGGTCTTGCATCTGATGGAGATTTGCCGAGGGGGCTGGGGTAGGCTGCCAGCTTGGCTTGCCGTAGAATGTCTGAATGCTTCCTAAAACCTGCCTGTTGGAAATGTATCTTATCTATGTCTCTCTAGCCTGTGCTAGGTTCAAAGCGTGTCAGGGGTAAAGTCTAAGCAAAAATGGCTGTGCTGAGGCAAAAAGACTACGCTAAACTAAGTTTACTCCAGGTTTTTATAGGTACCTCATTTCAGTGGGGAAGCAGGAACCTGAGAGAGAATTAACAAATCTGGGGCTGTCATTGTATTTTTATCCATAATTCACGGATTAGTTTTCGGCGCATTGCTTAATTTGAATACTTACTTCTTTGTCTACCACTATGCTACACAGATCGACCTGTGCCTCCATTTGCACTAAGAGTTTATATCCAGGTCGAACGTGGTGGCTCATGCCTGTAATCCCAGTATTTTGGGAGACTGAGGCAGGAGGATCACGTGAATCCAGCAGTTTGAGGCCAACCTGGGCAACATAGCAAGACCTCATCTCTACAGAAAATTTTTTAAAAAAATTAGCCGGTCTTGGTGGCGCGTGCCTGTAGTCCCAGCTACTCAGGTGGCTGAGGCCTGAGCCCATGAGGTCAGGGCCGTGGTGAGCTGTGATCGAATACACTACAACCTGGGGGACAGAATGAGACCCCGACTCAAAGAAAAGAGAGAGAGAGAGAGAGAAAGAGAGAGAGAGATCATGTATAGAGGAGGTAAATGATTGTTTAGGCTGTTCAACTTTTGACAAGCCCAGGGCAGCTGGTTCTTCCTGTCCCTGAAATGGTGGAATGCTCTCTTTCAGCTCTGCTGAGGCTGGGACAGTTCCCCTTCTCCGTGTCTCCCTGCCGAACCCTGTCCTCTCTTGTAAGGGGGAATGGGAGGATGTGGGGAGGCAGAAGCTTCTGCAGCAATTTGTCCCACCCAGTCCAAAGAAGGAAGCCTCTCTCCTGTGAGGGAAACACATCCTTGTCAGGTACCCGAGGTGGCAGAGAAAGATGGAAAGTTCTGGGGAAATCTCAGCTCAGCTGCCCTGGATTTGCCCCGACCCTTCTGCCCCCTGGACCTTCCCCATACCCCTGAATCGCTCTGTTTTCCGGTTTCCTCGCGAGCCCGACACAGAGCTGCCAGTTCAGCTGTGAAACCCACAAGGAAGACCTCCAAACCCTGCCAGAGCCCCAGCCCCGCCTCCCATCTGCCTGCGAGGGGCTGTGTGCCTGACCCTGAATGGGGATATCCAGCGCCCCGCCCACCCAAGCAGGCCATCCGCCTCTTCGTCCTGGAATTGAAATTTTGAAAGTGGAGCCACGATTCTCCAAATCGACCAGCCTGTAGAACCCAGACTCCCTGTTGACGTCTTCCTCCACGCCATCCCATCCTTAAGCCGGAAGGGAGCGACCTTCCTCCTCCCCTCGGGTCAGTATGCCCGTGTGGACGTTTACTGCCCTGGACTCAGCATCGCCCACACACCCACTGTCGCCGCGCTGTTTGCCTGGCGTCCGGAGCTGCCCCTCGCGGACCTCCCTGATCCCCGGGTTTCGGCCGCCCAGCTTGTCCTTGCTTGTTGCTTTGTGACATCTCTCTGCTCCAAAGCCTCAGAGCTCATTCTGTTCAGACTCCTCTAACTCTCAAGCCTGCCCCATGTCCTCTTTACAAGAGACCGTGTCTATCAAAGAGGTGAAGACTTTAGTTTTGCCCCAAACAATCTGTTCTCTGGATGGCATTGTAATTGCTACACTCAGCAGAGCTGGCACCCTGAACTTTACGGTTGCAGGGAATTGTGCCGACGGTAATGGACAGAAGCCATTGTGACCCTACCACAGTCTTGCAGTCTTGTAGACCAGCGGTTCTCAGACTTCTTTTAGCTGCAAAATCCTTTACCCTTTATGTAAATGGAGGCAGTCTGAACCCCACTAACTTGCCCCCTACCAACAGGGAGCACCCAGGGACCTCAGCAGACGCCTATAGGTTTGGAAATCACTATTCTAGATAGAAACCAGATGATAGGAAATGTAAGTATCCTTTACGTTATGCAAATAAATACATTCCCGGACAGTTCAATGTAGATTAAGCTGTCACTACGTATACTATATTTTAAATGCTTTGGGAAGTTATATAGCCTAGGGATTAGTCATCATCTTAGTTCATTGAACACATTCTTTGTTCCTGATTCTGTTCTAAAAACTTAATATGTGCTGAGTCACCTTTTCAGCCCCACAACTTTATGAGGTAGGTCCTCATTATTTTCATTTTTCAGATGAGGAAAGTGAGGGCACAGAGAAGTTAGGTAACCTATTCAGAGTTGCACAGCCAGTAAAGGGTAGCGATCTAATTCAAAACCAGGCCACCTGGCTCTGGAGTAAGAACAGGCTCCAGTCTGCTGAGAGCACAGGCTCTGGGCCCAGGCAGGCTGGCTTCCAAAGTTGACTCTGACACTGAGTAGCTCCGTGACCTTGGCTAACTGCACAGCCTCGTTAGGCCTCAGTTTCTTCATCTGTAAACAGGGAACAATCACTGCCTTTAGTCTTCTGCTGCCATTTTATCTATAAATTGAAACGAGTACCTGCCTCGTAGACTTGTGACTGGGATTAAATTACCTCGAAGACTCCTTGGCTTCTCTTAGGCTGGAATCAGAGGCCCCGGGCTGGACCACTTAGTAGCCATGGCAACCGGAGCAAGTCCTTGGCCTTTGCCACCTCATGTGTAAAATGGGCATGTTAACTACCTTGGCTTTTGGGGAAAGCATTTCGGAGACTATGAAATGCTGTGTAATTTACACTGCTATTATCCCACATTATTTGGGCTTCCATATGATTCTGTGGAAGGCTTCATGGAGTATTTATAGAGTTCAGTGTAAGTTCACTTGACAAGTGATGGGTTGACAGTCCCTCAAAAAATGTGTTAACTGCCTAACCTTCTAGAATTCTAACACGTCATCCCCCGGTCTTTTCATGAACGCTGGTTATCACTGCTCATCCTCCCAATGTCATATAGAACTCATGCGACAAGGTCATAGGATGACAGGCAAGATATCGGAGAACCATCTAGACAAGTGGATTAGGTTTTCTGCTCTAATTATGTCAAAGCATGCTAATCACTTATTGTTCTTGGGAATAAAATAGGAAAAAAAAAGGTTTTGATGGTTGTATCCCCGGTATCTTAGAAATGACCCCATCCTAGGATTTAGAGTCGATCATACTCAGTGATCTATCACAGAAACAAAGAACAGAGTACCATATGTTCTCACTCATAAGCGGACCTCGAACAATTATAGTACTATAAGAAAGCGATTGACAGTAGCGGGAAACTGTCAGGGGAGGGGGGGTGGGATTGGCAGTTGAGAGAAACTGCTAGGGGAGGGAGGGGCACACCTCATCAACAAGGGTACCTGCATAATCAACATTTGTATACCTAACCCTGAATTGTACCCCCCATCTTTATAATTAAAAAAAAGAAAAAAGAAAAAAAAAGAAATGAACCCATCCTTAATGCTTTCCATTAAAATTATAAAGAGGCACAATGTCTGTATATACTAACGGATCATGTTGGCTGTGTTCTGTGGGAAGGTAGAAATGGAAGGCCTACCCTGTCCCTTACAAGCATGGTAGTGACTGGACTGCCCAGCCCGCTGTTCAAAAACTAGGTTACCGCAAGTTCATTGTTAACTATTGTGTCTCAGTGCAGACTGTACCCTTCACAGAGCTTGCAGTGCTCGATGATGCAGTGCACAGTGGGATGCAGGTCTGGGGACATTCAGATGTATTCTAGTCGACTGCCAGGCTCCGAGGAGCCTGTGACTAACAGGGCCGCTGGAATCCCAGTCATTTTTGACCAGTCCCTGGAAAACCGCATTCTCCAGGAAATGTCTAACTGCCACTTCAGAATGATCAAGAAATCTCTTTTTTTTCTTTTGGGGACAAGGGTTTTAAAATCTTACGTGGAGTCCTTTGAGGGTAACTGCAGAGCAAGGCAGTGATTCTTGCATTTTACATGTTGATAGAGTTTGTGAGATATTCCTGTAATAAAGCAGGCCATATGTTGGTATTGTAACCCTTTACTAGCATTCTTTCACTTGGGCTTTCTTCATTCCTGTAACAGTGTCAGTATTTTATAAATAACAGAAAGATATCAGTAGACCAATATTTACCTTTTTTTTTTTTTTTGAGTTGGAGTCTCACTCTGTTGCCCAGGCTGGAGTGCGGTGGCATGCTCATGGCCACCACAGCCTCGGCCTGCTGGGCTCAGGCAATCCTTCTGCCTCAGCCTTCCTGTACAGCCTTCGGAACTACAGGCGCATGCCACCACATCCAGCTAATTTTTGATTGATTGTAGAGCCGAGGTCTCACCAAGTTGTCCGAGCTGGTGTCGAACCCACGGGATCAGACAATCCTCTCGCTTCCGCCTCTCAAAGTGCTGGGATTATAGGCATGAGCCACCGCACCCAGCATATCTACATATTTTATACAAAGGTGTTTTATGTAACAGTTCTCCAAAGCACCTCAATACTTCATTTCATTTTGCCACATATGGATGACAGTTAGAGAATTGGGGTCCATCAATGCCTTTTCACTTGCCTTATGGCGATTCATAAAAGGATATATAAACCAATGAGTCCTGCGACGTGGAAATGCCTTCAGCATTAAGTTGGGTTCATCAACCACACACATTCACATATACACACTTACAAAATGCACTCATCCACACACATACACACACTCAGCCACACGTTCATGTAACATATTCACACATACGCTCATAAAACACACATGCACACATACATAACACACATATATGCACACACATAACACATACGCTCACATATGGACACACTCACGTGTACACGCATTACATGCAGTACATCTTAGGGAGCAGTGCTGCCGTGTAGACCTTAGTTCCACAACAGTATTCTTACCAGATTATACTCATGAGCAAGAAAAAAGAATGGTGATTGTCTCTCCATACAGTTTCATGCAGTTGATTCTGGGTAAGGTCTACCGGCTCCTTGACTGTGGGCTTCCCACCGGGAGTGGCTAGTCTGGTCACAGGATGGCCCCAGCAACCCCAAACACCACATCCTTGCACAACAATGTCCAAAAGCAGGAAAGGGAGTTTCTCCTCTTGGAACTCTTTTTTATCACGGAGGAAGTAACTCCCCAGATGTCTCTCCCTACCTCTCGACTTGCGACTGTACCCTGTCCCAGCTGGTTCGTATCAATCCTGTATCTGAATCAGTCCCTGACAAGGAGGACCACATCAAGGTGACTGATTGAACCTAATGGTTCCTCAAAGTGTGGCCCTGGACAGACAGTGCCAGCCTCACCTGGGGACTTGTTAGAAATGCAAGTTCTCAGTCAGCACCCCCGAGAGACTGAGTCAGAGACTGGGAGCAGTGCCCAGCGAGAGAGCCCCACCCAGATCCAACCAGCTACCTCGAGCACGGGTGCTCATGGTGGCACTGTGCGATATTAAGGCTGTAGCAGGTGAACGCAGAAGAGAAGGAGGATTACACGCCTTTCTGGAGCTTTCTCCAGAGGCTCGCAGGCCAGACAGTGTGATCCAGTGGTTCCCAGACTTTTAAACTTAAGGGACCAGAAAATGTAAAGATAAAAGCAATGAGGGGCAACCCCTTTCGGTCCCCTCCAGCTGTGGGATCTTCTCTGTTCTCTAAATAAATCCGACTTTCTAAAAAAAAAAAAAAAAAAAAAAGAAAAGCACGGCTGGAATATTTATTTTTTTTGCAAAATACTGGTATGAAAAAATTATGTAATTGATGGTTAAAGTCATTTGCTTTAACCATCATTTAGGTAATAAAAATAAAAACACCAAAACGGATAAAAGTCAGAATAAAGGATGGTCTTTCAAATGGAATACATTTAGCTTTATTTAAAGTTTACATAGATTAGCCTGATTTTTCTCATTTTGCCACTCCAGTAGAAAATGTACCAGGGCTTAAGAGCCACTGGTGTGGGCAAAGCTCCCACTTCGGATAAAGTAAGGTCCGGGACTAAATCCTGGCTGTCTCTTCCCACATAGATGGTGTGTGACCTTGGGAACTATCTACCTTTGTAAACCCCAGCTTTCTCGTTGCTAAAATGGGACTTAGAATAACCATCTTATAGGATTTGGGTGACAGTTATAGACAATGAAGCCAAACACCTAGTCCCTGGAACACGAGTGTCCAGTAAGCGGCGGCTAGATCCTCAGAAGATTGACTCACTGTTACTGAATGGGCAGAGAAAGAAACAAATAGCTAGCCAAGCAAAAAGTTCCTATTTCTTCAGCTCATGGTCTCTGTCCTCATTTATTTGTGACCAAAGGGACAGCTAAGCTAGTTTTCAGTGAATCCAAGTATGTGGATTAGATGCTACTCAGAAAATGGGAAGAGGAACTAAGGAATGAGTCACAGGCTCATCAGATGGTTGAGATCATCATTTGAATTTCTAAAATTCAATCGACTTTGGGGTTTGGTGGGCCCCAAACACCTCTGCCTTCAAGCGCTTGGCTGCATGCTAGCCTGTCTGTGAGTGACAAGGCCCTGATTGTGAAAGGCACCAGCAATAGTGTTACGTACTAAGTGAGCAGGCAAGAAGAAGGATGGTTGTGATATTGTAGTGTAATTCTGGCACTAACCACCTGGAGGTAACAAGACTCCACAGGAGTGACAGCACAGTCCCCAGAAAGATGGCCTTCACTTTGGTTGCCAGCTGCAAATTCAGGGATCCCCAGACCACCTGAACTTCTGACCAACTGGCTGCAAATTTCGATGTTCCCATGACCCCCTGTGGCCCAATAAAATCACTAGGATGACTCACCATAACTCAGGAAAGTTCTGTACGATAAGTCCCCTACATGTGAACCTTCAAGTTACAAACTTTAAGGACACACACCTGCATTTTTTATGTATTCTCTCCATCAGGCCTCAGTGTAGCTTGTTAAATATATACAGTACTATATAGCCGATTGTGTTAGTTGGGTACCTAGACTAACTTTGTTGGATATAAAACAATTTGGACTTTCAGATGCCCTCTCAGAACTGAACTCATTCGTGTGTTGGAAACTTCCTGTACTCAGAGTTATAGTTTTATTATAAAGAATGCAAACCAGGACCCACCAAAGGAAGAGACACACAGGATGGAGTCTGGAAGGGTCCTGAATGCAGACCTTCTTTGTTCTCTCCTCCTGGAGTCGGGATATGTCACCTCCGAGCACACAGATGTTTTCACCAACCAGGAAGCTCCACTGAGTCTGGGCATCCAGAGTTTTTATTGAGGTTATATTACACAGGCATGATTGATTGACTCATTGGCCATGTGACTCTCTCCATCTTCAACCCCTTCCCCCCTCTAGAGGCAGGTAACATGTAGCTCAAAGCCCAGCTGTCTAATCACATGGTTGGTCTTTCTGGTGTTCAGCCCCCATCCCATTTGTGTAAACTCAGAGCTGATCCAAGGGGCTCATGAACAACAAAAACATTCCTATTACGGTAAGTCCCCTACATACAAACCTTCAAGTTGTGAACTTCCAAAGATGTGAATGTGTGTTCACATGTCCAGTCACCTAAGTTAGTTCACGTATCTGGTGTACATTGTCAGTTGTGTGCATTCTCTATAGGTGGTTGTGCTGTGTGCTTTACTGTACAGTCCTGTACAGAGTACAGTAGTGCAGTATCCTTATTTCAAGCCCAGGATGTCCAAAAGCAAGCATAAAAGTAGCAGTGATGTAGCTGGCATTGTCTAGCCGATTGTGTTAGTTGGGCACCTAGGCTAACTTTGCTGGGCTGATGAACAAATTGGACTTAATGAATGTGCTCTCAGAACAGAACTCGTTCGTATGTAGGGGACTTACTGTACTTGGGAGATTCCAAGGTTTTTCTGTCTCCCTCCCAGGAACCAGGGACAAAAGTCAATCAAAAAGACTGTGTAAAAGCCTTTGTAAAAAGTAGCTATTGACACAGGCATCCAAAATCTTAAACCTTGGTTTAAGATTGTTGAAACAAAATCAGAGTTAGCATGTGACGTCTCTATTGCTCCCAAGCGTGAACTTTAATATGAGACTACTTTTTAACTGTCACTGTATTAGTCAACTCAGCCTGCCAAAACAAAATCCACAGACAGAGGGGCTTAAACACAGGAAATTTATTTCTCACAGCTCTGGAGGCTGGAAATCCAAGATCAAGGTGTTGGCAGGGTCGATTTCCCCTGAGGCCTCTCTCCTTGGCTTGAAAACAGCGCCTTCTTGCTGTGTCCACATGCAGCCATTTTTTTCTGTGTGTGTAGCATCCCTGGCATTTCCTCCTCTTCCTACGAGGACACCAGTCCTGTTGGAGTGGGGCCCACCCATATGACCTCATTTAATCCTAATTACCTCCTTGAAAGCCCTGTCTCCAAATACAGTCACATTCTAAGGTGTGCTGGAGATTAGGACTTCGAGCAATGAATCTGGGGGGTGGGTACACAATTCAATCTATAACAGTGACCTTGAACCAACAACTTCTTTAAGCCTTAGAATCTATATATATATATATTTTTTTTTTTTGAGTCGGAGTCTCACTCTGTCACCCAGACTGGAGTGCAGTGGCCGCTCCCGGCCACCACAGCCTCGACCTGCTGGGCTCCGGTGATCCTTCGGCCTCAGCCTTCCGAGTAGCCGGAATTACAGGCATGCGCTACCACACTCGGCTGATTTTTTT